>UESW01004199.1:1025876-1067761 GCA_900491605.1 Calamus simplicifolius
TAAAACATAGGCAACTTAATTTTTTTTTAAAAAAAGTAACAGCTAGGGGGGTTTTTCCCACCCCCGGCCCCTTCAATTAAAAAATTAACACTCATGAAAAAAAATTAACACAAAAAATAGATTCTATCATATTTTATTATTTTTAAAAATATTTTCAAATAATTTGATAACAAATATTAAAAAAATATAAATATATTTTAAAACATGAGCAACTTAATTTTTAAAAAAATGTTACTACTATAATTTTTTATTAGATTAGTTATAAATTAATTAATTTATGTCATTAGTTAACCATAACTCTTTAGATTAGCTAATTCAAAATTGCAGTCGTAGCTTTTCATTTCTTTATAGCTGTTTATGCAATAATTTGTGCATTTGTAGCTATTTACAATTGTTATGTCTTGATTATTTACATTCTGCTTCAAATTGAATGATGCATTAAATTATGTAATGCTAGATTAAAAGTCTTGTTGTATTTTTATTTAATTTTCAGCAATAAATTAGTAGTTTCAATAATTTATATTTTAGTCTTCACAAACATTTATATTCGACATAATAATCTAAGAAGTCAGTGACTATATATATATAACACTATTCCTATATATGTATAATTGACAAGAAATTAAGAATAACAAGCATAAGTTCGATTGTCTTCGGATTTCCATATTATTAATCACAACACTAAACCTTTAGACCCGTTTGAGAATTTGTAAGACTTAGTCTTGCAAATTCTCAAATTGTCTGGTGGACAGTTTGAGAATATTTTTTGCGATATGTTAGTCTGCTATTAATCATCGTTGGTTGAGATGCGGTTTGTATTTGCTCATACGTTCTCCTAGTGTGGCATATATGCCACACATTTAGGAGAACATATAGGGAAATGCTGCTGAAATTTCAACGTAACCGATCGATGATAATTAATAGCAGAATAACATATCATAAAAAATACTCTTGAATGGGATAGGGCCTTACCTTTTAGACATGGAGTGAAGGTGGAATTAATTTGAGAGGAGTACCGACGTGACCTATCCTAAGCCTGTTACACTCTTGACAGAAATTCACGAGAAGTTTTATGTAACTGGCTTAGAGGGTTAAAATTTTCAGATGGTTATGCCTCAAATATCGGTAGGTGTGTGGACATGCATAAGCTCAAGTTGTTCGGTATGAAGAGTCATGGCTGCCATATTTTCATGCAACGGTTATTGCCTATAGCTTTTCGTGAGTTGCTTCCGCAACATGTCTGAAAGGCATTGACAGAGCCAGCTTGTTCTTCAAGGAGTTGTCTGCCACAGTCATTACTTCTGCATCCATGGCAAGGCTTGAGGAGGAAATTCCAATTATTTTATGCAAGCTGGAGCGAATATTCCTCCCAGTTTTTTTTGACTCAATGGAGCATTACCGGTTCACTTGCCATACAAAGTGAGCATAGCTGGTCCCGTGCAGTATCGCTGGATGTATCCTTTCGAGAGGTAAATATATACATTAAAACATATTGACATTTCAAATATTATTTCATTGCGAGAAAATTGGTTAATTTTTTGTCTCAACTTTACATATAGGTACCTTAAGAAGTTAAAAAAATAATGTGCGTAATAAGGCAAGGGTTGAAGGTTCTATATGCAATGCACACTTGGTTGAAGAAGTTTCAGCTTTTGCCTCGCATTACTTTGAGGGTCACGTCCACACGAGGAGCCAAAATCTTGGTCGTAATGATGACGTATGTGTGGACGAAAGAGAACCTAATGACGGTAGAATATCAATTTTTAAAGGTATCGGCCGTTCATTTGGGGGCAGAAGTCAAAAAATCTTAGCGATATGGAGTATAATGCAGCACATTATTATATCCTAATGAATTGTAGAGAAGTTGATCCATATATTGAGTAAGTGTATACTTCAATGCTTAATTGGAACTTCTAATTTAAATTACAATATACCATAATATTTAATTGCTAACATCAGTTTTAATCCTTATCATCCCATAAGGATGTATTGTGATAGACAACGACAGATGAATCCCGACATCAGTCAAGTTGCAATTGGACAGAAGTTAGAAACGGAGTTCGCTTACTGGTTTTATGAATTTGTGAGTAGTATCACTCAATCAATTTCAATAATGGTTTTTTATTTTTCGAATTGGTTGTGAATAGCTTATTAATTTATAGGTAAACGGTCCATGGTCCCCAACCGATAATATTTTCATTAAATGTCTATCGCAATGGCCATTGAAGACCGTAACAACCTCTACTGGCTATTTTGCTAATGGGTACAAATTTCAGATTGAACGATTAGCAGCTTCAAGAGGCACGCAGAACTGCGGCATGTGTGTTAAAGTAGAAAGTGTTGGAGCAAATATGCAGGATTATTACGGAAAGTTAGTAAAGGTGGTTGAAGTTGAATATCCCGGTTGGCCTATGAAATGAACCGTATTGTTTCGTTGCGATTGGTTCAATCCGACAGTTCCTGTGGGCAAAAGGGTTCATAACGACTACAATTTGGTTGAAGTGAACCATCGACGAAGATTGCAGAAATATGACCCATTCATCCTTGCATCCCAAGCTCAGCAAGTGTTTTATTGCGGATATCCAAGTTTGCGCAACGATAAGCGAGATTGGTGGGCTGTTTCTAAAATCGTCCCATGTTGAACAATCTTATTAGAGGAGAGTTCATCAAGTCAATCAGCCGAGTGCCCTGCATTTCAAGAGGATGAGATGGAAATGCATGCAATTGAGGATGGCACAAGGCTCCTGAAACATCACTTAGAGATCCAAATGGTGATGTCCAAGAAATTGCGGATGCAAATGTTCGGTTTCCTTCTGATGATAATAAAACTGAATCGTAGTCCGATACGGTATCGGATGTTGAACCAACATTTCATGAAACAAATGACACCGATTAAACATAGAGGTTTTTTAATTCAACTTTATTTTATAAGTGTTAAATTTTTACATAGTCATCATTAATCATAATTTAATTGCATGAATCTTTAGTATTTTCAGTATGACGGGCAGAGGTAGATCTACCGATGACATACGGAGTGAGCAGGGACATAGCCCTGCTGCATCAGATCACATGAGCTTTGGAGATTGAGAGTTCGAATCTCCACACATCGCATAGCCTTCGATCTCTCCAGCAGTCGGCGGTGATCCTGCATTCGAATCTCCACACATCGCACATACCTCCGAGAGTTCTTCCACCATCGGCTGCACCGTACTTCGACTTGATGCTCATGGGCTGTAAGTATATACTAATTAAAAATATATGTTTATATTTTTAAGTCAATTACTTATAAACATGCATTTTTTTAACAGATTTATTGAGCAGCATCATGTATCCAGCCACATCAGCGCCGTATTTTAGAGGCGTGCAGATCCAGTGGCTACGATTGGCGCCACATATCTCCAGCCATGAGGAAGTTTTATTTTTCTAAGTTTCAGGTAAACTTATTAAATATAATTTATCACTGATATAAAATTTCTTAATCTTAATAAATTCTGAAACTAACTGTTTATTTAATACAAAAAATTTTTACGTGGGACCCTACCAGCCATGATGCCATTAGGGCAGCATGGGAGGCTCTTACGGGACGCCGATACTCCGACATGCTTCATCGTTAGAGGTTATCGGGTCAGCGTCCTGCGCAGTGCCAAAGGGTATTTGGCACGAGTGGCAGCAGGCCTGGCAGTCCGATGGCTGGCGCAGGAGGTCCGCATCAGCCAGCACGAACCGCCGATCCGAGAAGGGCGATCCTGGCACGGGTCTCTCCCGCCATACTTCGGGCTCCATTTCGATTCAGGAGCACAGACGCCGTATGGTAAGAAAACATAAATAATTGAATTACTAATTTAGTTATTTACAAATATTTGTATTAATATAAATTTTTTATTGTTATAGTCTGAGCAGGAGGGCAGAGATCCTGGTGAGTTTCGTCTATTCAGGGTGACACACACCAGGAGGGATGGTTCCTGGGTCGACACGCGATCACAGGAGGTTGCGGTAAGAAATTAGCTTTACGTAGTATCTGTTTAATTTCTAAAATTTTATTTCGAGAAATTTATTAATTTATTTTTTGTTGATTTTATAATTCAAAGACACGAGTCGAGGAGCTTCACTCCCAGGCATCGCAGGTCGACTCCACTGATGGGGAGATGCCCGTCAAACTCTCAGCAGAGGAGAGTCGGCGTGTGTTTTTGGAGGCTGTTGGTGCCCAGCCGCGAGACCGCAGGGTCTATGGTCTGGGCACTAGAGCTTCTTCATATTTTCCCCATCAGGCCTCCAGCTCGCGATATTCTGGTGATATTCCTGCCGAGCATTTAGACGACATTCGAAGATCTATTGCGGAGGAGGTTTGGCAGGACGTTCGTCAGGAGGTTTGACATGAGGTCGAGCATGAGTTTGAGCAGCGTATGCGAGGCCGGGATCAGGAGCTTGCAGACGTGCGAGATCAGATGCGTCATTTGCAGGATATGGTTAGCCGCTTGTCGCAGGGTCTCCAGCCTCCACGTGATCGCTTAGATTCTTGATGTATTTTTTTTCTTGTTATATGTTGTACATGAAAACTTCAAATTTTAATATATTAATTATTTTTAGAAATTGAATGATTATTGTTTGGATCAATATGAGTGAAGAATGTTTCGATCAATATTTAAATGTAACGAAATTGTATTAATCGTTTTAATTTTTAATATTTTATTTTAAAAAAAAATTTAATTAGCGATGCATTAGTGATTAAAATTTTATTGCTAATATTTTTAAATATTATTATTAAATATTGCAACGCAATGACTTGGCGTCGCAATATTTTTAAAAATTTAATTAGCGACGTATTAGCGACTAAAATTACGTCGCTAATATATCTAAAATATTATTATTAAATATTGCGACGCAATGACCTGGCGTCGCAATATTTTAAAAAAAATTTATTAGCGACGCATTAGCGACTCAAATTGCATCGCTATTATATCTAAAATATTATTATTAAATATTACGACGCAACTAAATATGTCACAATATTGTGACGCAATTGAATGCATCGCAATATTTAATAATAATTTTAAATTTAAATATTAGTTTTAAATTTAGCGACGCATTTGGATGCGTCGCAATATTGCGACGCATTGTTGCGTCGCAGAGAGTCGCTGTGACGCGACGCAATTGCGACAAATTGAGGTTGCGACGATCTTCTGAGCGACGCCATCATTGCGTCGCTATTGCGTAGCAATAGCGACGTAATAGCGACCCATTTGGGCGTCGAAATATTTTTTTTCCCTTGTAGTGCCTCTCGCCGGCCACGGCCATGGCCGTGGCGCCCTCGCCGGACTGGCGACTGCGGCCGTGGCAGGCCACGACCATAAAAAAAATTAAAAAATCCCCCCACCAGCCCCCCCTCCCCCTTTCATCGGCGACGGCCATGGCCGAGGTCTCTTATCTTTAATCTCTGAAGACTGCTCTTGTCTTCTTTTCCTTTGCAAAGTCTCTTTTATCTTGGACTTGCATACTTTTTAACATATTCTTTTTGATCCAAAGACTTAACACCTTGATGGAGGATATAAACAACTTCTTCACGAACTTCTTTCAATTCTAAAGCTGCTCTCTGCTTGCTTTAGGATCTACCAGGCTCTTTGGCTCTCTGCTCTTTGGCTCTCTGGCTCTGATACCAAATTTGTTGAAAAATATTTTGGTAGCACACTTTGAATGCTCAAGAAGAAATGCTTGGAGTAGGAGAAATTTTTATATTATCATTTCATAAGCTTTCTCTACTCACTTAGACTCAGTATAATATGTCATATATATATATATATATATATATATATATATAGACATAGAAAATGACTTTTGATTTTCTCTCATAAATACATCATAACGTAATCTTTTAGTCTTCCAATATAACTTTTGGTTTTTCTAAATGACTTTTTAGTTTTTAATGTGACTCTTTAGTTTTTCTGCCACTATAATTAATCCTTCAGAATTTATTATGACCTTTTAATTTCTTCAACACAATTAAGTTTACCTTTTTTTTTTTTTTTCAACACTTTTCCCATCAATTCAAAAAGACCGTAAGTAGAGTCCTTGACGAATGACCATTCCTCATATGCATGCCCACCATTACAACACATAATATATTTATAGGGAAGCCTTGCAAGCATGTGCTGTCAAAAACTCCCTACAATTTACTTGTTAATGTTAGCTTCCGGGGAAATAACGTAGCTTAAATAACACAACAAAATTACCCAAATTCTAGTCCTAGCAAGCCTTCATTTTTCAGATGGTTTCATCTCTTAACACCTTGTAGAATGAAATTACAGTAACTAAACATTGTGCCAAATCAAGAGAAAGAAGATCGAATTAATCATGCTACCTCTAAGTAAAAATCCTCAGCACAGAGTAAAGCAGCAAAGTAGTCGGAGTAAGTAAGGCTCTCTGAGTACTGGTGGCACTATGCCATTTTTTATCAGCTCCTCCAGATGCTTCGGGATCTCATATCTGTTCCTCTGCTCAATCTTTACTGTTTCTGGCGATCTTTTGTCAGGCTTAATAAAATTTGAATGGGGAAGGATGTGGCGAAGCCTTTGACAGTGGAGAAAACCAGGAGAATGCAACAGTTGCGAAACATGGTATATTTTTTATGAATCATCCTTCAATCCAAAAATATTGTGCATCTTTGATAAAGAATTCGCCATCCGAGAAACTTTGTATAACTTTGATGAAGCAGGATCCAACTGAGCAACATTTACTTTCTCTTCCAACTGAAAATACTTAGGTAGTGTTTGAAATAGGGGATAAGAGGGGATATCCAGGGATATCCCCTCTTATTCCCAAAAGCCATGACTATAAGGGATAGTTGAAAATAAAGTTAATCAAAGGGATAATCCATGGTTAACCATGGGATATCTCCTTAATTTATTTCCTAGAAAATATAGGAATAGCTGGTTATCCCTCCAAATAAGAGTAAAAAAAGTTATCCCATGGATTTATCTTTTTGCATTTGATATGATCAATGAGATAGCCAATGGATATCCCTAGGGATAGCCATGGGACAAACTCTATCCCATACACTTATTCATGAATAATATTTTTTCTATCAACACTACCTTACTATCTTTGATGGCAGAGGCGATGGAGAAGCCTTTGAGGACAGAAGAGAAGAGGACCCGGAGAAACTCTAGACGACGAAGAACTTCCACCGGACTTTCCCACTGAACTCGTTCTTGGTGCTGCAGAGATCGGCGGTTTCTTCTCAGAAATAGATGACAGATAATTTCGGGGACGACGGAGCTAGAAGATCGATGAAAGAGAAAGCGGAGGAGAAGCTACGCGTGATGAACACGCTTCAGCCAGCGATGAAACATTACCATGGTTCTGTCGCCTGGGAGGATAAGCTCCACCGTTTCTTCCGTGCCTTTCTTTTTCTCCGGCGATGAGGGACTCCCGGAGGGACTCGAAGGGATCCATCTCCTCTCTTGAAGAATTCTCCGAGGACTGAGGACAGTGAAGAAGAGAAGGCATGAGTACGTGACTAGGACCCATCATAGGAGGTGGTGGCGTGAGAACTGATTCGATAACTTCCCTTTGAAAAAAGAAAAAAAAGAAAAGAAGAGAACTGATTCGATATTATAGATGACAAAAGGTGACTGATTTTTGTGGTGACGGATGTGGGAAAGAGACGAGCATTCTTTTCTCATGATTATTCTACTACGCTATCTAAAGCCAAGATGATCATCAATCAAAGAAATTGAGAAAATAATAATTCTGAATGATTGAGTTGATTCAATTCGTACTCATCTCGCATGGCTGCTCATAATGAGAAGATCAATGTTCACTGTTCAGTAGCCTGGCAAATCACATCCCTAGGATCATCACCATGTTTCAGCTTTGATCTGCCCGACAAGATCATAGAGGCAATGGAATTCTTGGTTACAGATAAAAAGATCAATTAGCAAAACTTAGATAATGTTTTGCTCTAGCACGTCGTGTTATAGCTTATGGGCTGCGCCCCTCTTACGTTGATAGTGGAGGGCACTATACGCTGTAAGTTTAGTATCTTTCCAAAGACTTGAATGGATGAGTCATTATTTTTTAAAAGGAAATAAATAATCTATGGCACTCTTCTAGCTATGTATTTGTTCTACCTTCCTTTAGGTAGTTGCGGAGAAAGTTTGCCAGCCTTTCCTCGGAAATCTGGGGGTAATAAGGAAATTTTTTTTTTTTTACTTTTAGCAAAATGGTGACGCATTGAAAAGAAACTCGATCAAAATGTTTGTTCGATATGATGGATAAACTTGAATAAAACAATACCTGCATCATGAATGTAGGATCAAAACACAAAGGAATACACTGAACTGAAAGAAGATAACATAAAAAAAAATTGTTTTTTGGACAGTTCTCAGGAACTCTGTGATGTGCAGTGATTTAATTCACTAATGTTGGATAATAGGTTCAAACAAACTTGTATACAAGATTCTGGGAGGAAAACATATAAAGAACAAATCTCAAATCAAGTTTCAAACAATGTTTCAGGAATTCTGAAACTTCAATAAATTGGCACGGTGGAGTTTCAGAGAGAGAAATGACTGAATAAAATTTTCATTCAATGGGAAAAGCTTACAATGATGCACATACAAAAACACTCTAAAAACATTTTTCAACATACTACATCTAAACATCCACCCAGGCAGTTACAGAATTCAGAATAAAAACTGAAAACCAGTTTTAAGAACCGATTCAAAAAAGCCTAATACATTACAACACATTTGTGTTAGAAAAATTGTTTTTTCCTTTTGAGAAATTCCTTTATTAGAAAAATGCTAAAAAATTAATCAGAAAATTTATACTCAAAATTAAAATTAAAATTAAAATTAAAAAGGAATCAAATTGGTCGAGGCGTGTTAAACACTGCCCTAAGGACAAGTTTTTGCCCCCTCATGCGGGTTGTTGGCGAATTGTCCCCAAGGTACAACGACCTGATTTGATTCGATCCTCCTACCGCGAGCACGATCGGGTGAAGGTTCAAACCCAGTAATTCTTCAGATGCCCAATTATAATAATAAAATAGTTAAATAAATCTTTTACCACCGGTTGTTTGTTGAGACAGATTTTCTTGTTTAGACTCCTTGAGATAGCATCAGGATTTGCAGCAACAAGATCTTCAAGGATTTGCAGTAGAATCTTCAAGGATTTGAGCAATGAGATCTTCAAAGATTTGTAGCAACAGGCAACAGAATCTTCAAGGATTTGAGCAACGAGATCTTCAAAGATTTGCAGGATTTGAACAACGAGATCTTCAAAGATTTGCAGCAACAGGCAAGATTTGAACAACGAGATCTTCAAAGATTTGCAGCAACAGGCAACAGAATCTTCAAGGATTGCAGCAACAAGATTTGTAGCAACGGAATTTTTATTAAGGATTTTTTTTTTGCCTTCTATATTCACTGCTCCTTTCTCTTAGTTTATCCATATATTTATATTAAAAAAAATGACCGTTTCTCTTGTGACCATTCCTTCCCAAACGGAAGGAAAAGCAGAACGCTCGAGCAAACGCTCGAGTGTTTCCGAAAATTACGGAACGCTCGCGAACGCTCGCTGCGAGCGTTCCACAAACGCTCGTTGCGAGCGTTCCCAAAACGGTCTCATTGAGCGTTTCGAGCGCATCCCACGGCTTACCACTTTTTTTTTTTTTTAATTGTTAACTTTAAACATGGGTCAAAAGTCAACAATTTGAAGGTTGAATCACACTTCTAATAATGAAATGGAAAACATTTTTTACAATATTGAGTTAGAAAAGATAGATCATTGGGAATTTCTGTGCGACGTACTGTTGATAGAGTCAATTGGGGCTTAATTAGCTTTTAACCGATGTCACCTAGGTTTTAGATTCAGATGCTAGTCCAAAACTCTTGGATTGACAGAACCTAATGAGACCACATTTTAAATGTCACCATATGATTCAACCTTTATTAATGCTGGGCATGTAGCTAGTGCATCAGAATCCATGGCAGTCTTTGTTCTGAAACAAACAGCAGCATCTCATTGATCAGTATTTTTTAGCAACAGTACCAATAATATAATCAAATACCTTATACAATATGTGCGATAAACATAGGATCCTTCTTGAGTATGGTTCCCTCTCAAGTAGCCTTTGGAAAAGTGATTTCTTCAGTCCATTCATCCTTGCCATATCTGATCGCACCCAAGATGGAGCATCTTTTGATGAACCTGTGATCACAATGGCTGTCTTGCTGCTTACCTTATTAGCAAGAGCCACTATTGTTTCAGGCTCAGTAGCAGAAGAAGCATCAACCAGGAAGATGTGAGTAAAATGGTTTGCTTCAATTCCAGCAGCATGAAGCCTAAAGCTAGTCACAAAGGTAGATGTTATGACTTCAAACGCTTGGAGTTCTAAAAGAGAGGGGCAAGTGAAGCACTCTCCTTCATACAGGCATGCTGGGATAATGTCCTCTGGCACATCATCATAATCCCGAAAGGCAGCATTGGCTCGGAACAGCTTCGACTCCGGAATCTCCAACATCCATCTTTTCATCAGTTCGTCGCATGTCCGGTTCCTTGGAGTGCACACAAGAATACGGCTGTGAGCACAACTTCTGTTAATTTGGATAACTGCTTCTTGAATGATAGCCCCGGTACTAGAGAGGGCTCCTTGGGTTTCTGACAGTGGCCCTTCAATGAGATAAGGCAAAGGACCTTCAAGATTTAGAATTCGATTTAGTACAGGTAGCAGACCACGACTTAAGCTCCTGTGGACTAGAATCACAGAGGATGACAACTTTATGAAGCTGGTTGTGGAGCTTGGATCGGGAAAGATGATTTTATGCAATAAAGTATCCATTAATCCAGCTGAGACTGCTTGATGGAACTGTTTAAGGCAAAATCTCTTGAAGGAGAAGCTAACATCGTACTTCTTTGATGGTGAATGCTGCTTGTAGAAATCATCTTCAAATTCTACTAACACTGTCGTGCTCTTTACTACTCGAAAGAGGATTCCCTGGCTCAAAAATTAAGCTTGCATGTGACTACCAGGCGTATCAAATGGCAAATTAATGCGTGAGGTTTCTTGCCTCACAATATTGTGAATTTGATTAAACAGAAGGTAGCACAAGATGAGCTAAGTGTGTGTGCGAGAGAGAGAGAGAGAGAGAGAGAGAGAGAGAGAGAGAGAGTTATAGAATTGTTAAAGTTTCATTCAGATACTGAATTAAGAGAAACTCATATCAACTATTTTTCATAAGCACGCTGTGCTCCTCTTTCAGAATGCAGCTTGTTGCCGCTGAAATCCGTCCTCCGACTCGGGCACGATCGGGCTGCAGCGTGGGCTCCCTCATAGGCGGACCTGCAAGACAGTCCTCACGCAAGGGGCGTTGGGGGTGGCCCTCCGCGGAAGACCCTCCGACGCTCAAGTCAGTGGAGAAGAAATCGGCGATAACCAGATAATGGGGAGGTGGATCTCTCCGGGAAGCCTCTCCAGGGACGGCCAATCGGAAGCTCCAGAGGGCAGGAGCACCGACGAGCTGCCGGAGAGATCCACCTCCCCATTATCTGGTTATCGCCGATTTCTTCTCCACTGACTTGAGCGTCGGAGGGTCTTCCGCGGAGGGCCACCCCCAACGCCCCTTGCGTGAGGACTGTCTTGCAGGTCCGCCTAGGAGGGAGCCCACGCTGCAGCCCGATCGCGCCCGAATCGAAGGACGGATTTCAGCGGCAACAGATTGGCGCTAGAGGAAGGGGCGCCAGAGCGGAACGGGCGGTATATTGTCACGCTTTTTTATTGGTGACGCTACTCTTCCCGAGGGGACAGGTTATTGGCCGAATGTTGGACTCCTACCTTCCGCGTTTCCCGAAAAAGAGGCCAGCCTTAAAAGGCTTGGGGAAGCGCTGAAAGTATTTATTGCGAAGGCCGACAGATCGAAAAATGCTCTGTTTGGGGGGAATTCTTGAATAGTGTGCTCGCGCTTACCGATCTTGCTCAGGATGGGGTGCGGCACGTCAGATTCTGCAGGCATTGAAATGACGATACATGGCAAGCCCTTATGGGTCGGTGGTTACGGCGTGACCGATTGAGATACCTGCCCAGCGAGTATAAATGTGACCGAGGGATATCAGCCTCGGCCATCCATCGGCTCAAGTTCTGAAACAATGGCCTATCCAGGGCGATCGTCAGGCGAGCTACGTACCTCGCTCGATGGTCTGCTGCGCTCGGAGAGGAGGCGTGTCTTCATTTCTGTTGATGGTTTGGGATTGGCGTCGACTCTTGCGAGCAATCAGCAGCTCGTAAGGGTCATTGAAGAGTACATGGATGTGTGCTCAAGGGAGGCTGAGGCCCTGCGCCGGGTGGTGGACCGGCAAAAAGAGGAGATCGCGTCCCTTCGTCAGCAAGTGGCCGACCTGACGGAGCACCTGGAGGAACTGCTAGCCTCCGGGAGCGACTCCGAACCATGATCCGGGGGCCTCTGTTTGTTTTTCGTTATCTGTCTATGTAACCCTTTTTTAAATGAAAATGGATCTGCTTTGGAAGTCCTCTTCTTCTTCGAGAATTATAGCCTTGATCCGCATGATAAATTAGGGTGTTGGCGTGGCCCCATCGTTTTGTGCATTGATGTAGACGCTTTGAACGATGGGTTATAGGGGCGTCACCCAAAGATTTTCAGCAGCGGAGGGAATCTCCTAGCTCTGCTTGGGGCCTCTGGCCGATTA
Source organism: Calamus simplicifolius (assembly GCA_900491605.1). NCBI lineage: Eukaryota > Viridiplantae > Streptophyta > Magnoliopsida > Arecales > Arecaceae > Calamus > Calamus simplicifolius. Next base: position 1,038,579 of record UESW01004199.1, read on the forward strand.
CGCGGGGCTTAATGGCCTCTTAAAGGGGTTTGCCAATGGTGGCTTCTTTTTACGCGTCGACGGTTTTGCTTAACGCGCTCGTTTTCAAACCGGATGAAGTCCTTCGGGGACTATTTGGAAGTTGCCTGGCTTTAATCGGGGCCTGCGTACTTCGGTTTTTAGCTGGGACTTTAGCCCTGAATGATTTTTACCTAGCCCTGCCACGGCTCGGAGGACTCGTTGCTCGGCCCGGCCGAGATTCGGAGAATATTTTACTTGGCCCTGCCAAGGTTCGGAGACTTTGTTGCTCGGCCCGGCCGAGGTTCGGAGAATATTTTACTTGGCCCTGCCAAGGTTCGGAGACTTTGTTGCTCGGCCCGGCCGAGGTTCGGAGAATATTTTACTTGGCCCTGCCAAGGTTCGGAGAATTTGTTGCTCGGCCCAGCCGAGGTTCGGAGAATATTTTACTTGGCCCTGCCAAGGTTCAGAGAATTTGTTGCTCGGCCCAGCCGAGGTTCGGAGAATATTTTACTTGGCCCTGCCAAGGTTCGGAGAATTTATTGCTCGATCCGGCCGAGGTTCGGAGAATATTTTACTTAGCCCTGCCAAGGTTCGGAGAATTTGTTGCTCGGCCCGGCTGAGGTTCGGAGAATATTTTACTTGGCCCTGCCAAGGTTCGGAGAATTTGTTGCTCGGCCCAGCCGAGGTTCGGAGAATATTTTACTTGGCCCTGCCAAGGTTCGAGAATTTGTTGCTCGGCCCAGCCGAGGTTCGGAGAATATTTTACTTGGCCCTGCCAAGGTTCGGAGAATTTGTTGCTCGGCCCGGCCGAGGTTCGGAGAATATTTTACTTGGCCCTGCCAAGGTTCGGAGAATTTGTTGCTCGGCCCAGCCGAGGTTCGGAGAATATTTTACTTGGCCCTGCCAAGGTTCGGAGAATTTGTTGCTCGGCCCAGCCGAGGTTCGGAGAATATTTTACTTGGCCCTGCCAAGGTTCGGAGAATTCCTGTCCAAACAAGGAGCTCGGTCGTGCCGAGGATTGGTAAGCAGCATCTATTTCTTTTTGCAATTTTTGGTGATATAGTGCATGATAATTTGCATTGAGGAAAATGTGCCGACACGAAGATATAACGAGGCATATGAAAATAATTCTGGAGAGTACGTACCCTATTGAAAATATTTTCGGAGATTGTCCGAATTCTACGTCTGAGGAATGGATTTCCCATCCAGATCTCGTAGCTTGTAGGTCCCTGGTCCGATGATCTCCGCTACTTGGTACGGGCCCTCCCAGTTTGGCGCCAGCTTTCCTTGTTCCAGCGGTTTGGAAACAGAGGCCTTTCGGAGGACAAGGTCGCCGGGTAGGAAGGTCTTCCCTTTGACTCTGGAAGCGTGGTAATGGGCCACCCTTTGTTGATAGGCAGCCGTTCTGATCCGGGCCTTCTCTCTGATTTCCTCTATCAGGTCGAGGTTGGTGCGGAGTTGTTCGTTGCTAGCCTCCTCCGAGTAGCTTTCCACCCGCAATGATGGGAGGCCGACTTCCACAGGGATAACGGCCTCTGTACCGAAAGCCATTCGGAATGGGGTTTGCCTGTCGGGATTCTTGGGGTTGTGCGGTAGGCCCATAAGACATGATGTAGCTCATCTGCCCACCTGCCTTGGGCTCTAGAGAGGCGAGCTTTAATTCCCTGGAGGAGGGTTCTGTTGGTCACTTCGGCCGCTCCGTTGGCTTGTGGGTGCCCGACCGAAGTAAGGTGGTGACGAATCCCGTGCTCCTCGCAGAAGTGGCGAAATTTGGAGTTGTCGAACTGCTTGCCGTTATCAGTGATTATGGTGTGCGGGAGGCCAAACCGGCAGATGATGGACCTCCAAACAAAATCTCTGGCCCGTGCTTCAGTAATTTGTGCAACTGCTTCCGCTTCGACCCATTTGGTGAAGTAGTCGATGGCGACAAACAAGAATTTTGCTGTCCTGTGGCAAGCGGGAACGGGCCGAGGATGTCCATCCCCCATTTGGCAAAGGGCCAAGCAGAGGATATAGAAACTAGCTCGGCGGAAGGGAGCCTTTGAATGCTTGAATGCCTCTGGCAGGGGTCGCAGGCTCGGACTAGGTCGTCTGCGTCTTTTTGCATGGTCGGCCAATAGTAGCCTTGTCGTAGCACTTTGTGGCATAGGGACCGGCTTCCCAAGTGGTTGCCGCAAATCCCTTCATGCACCTCGCGCAGGGCGTAGTCTGCCTCGGATGGGCGAAGGCATCTAAGCAGCGGCATGGAAAAAGACTGCTTGTAAAGTTGGTTGTCAACCAATACGTAGTGGACGGCCAGCAACTTCAGCTTTCTGGCCTCTCTTCGGTCGGACGGGAGCGACCCTTCTTTGAGATATTTGAGGATAGGGTCGAACCAGGATGGTTCGGCCTCGACTTGCATTATTCGGTCGGCTTCCGCGATGCTGGGCCTTTCCAGGGTCTCCAAGTGGAACTTTTGCTCGGCATCCATCGTCTCCACGATTGCCAATCGGGAGAGTAGGTCGGCGCGGGCATTCTCTGATCTGGGAATTTGAATGATTTCAAATTCGGAAAAATGGGGAAGCAAGTTACGCACCTCCTGGAGATATCGAATCATGTTCGGCTCCCGGGCTTCAAATTCTCCCCGAATATGGCTGGCTACCAGCTGAGAGTTGGTGAAGGCGTTGAGCTTTTCCACCTTCAGATTGCGGGCGATCCGGAGACCGGCTAACAGAGCTTGTACTCGGCTTCGTTGTTGGAAGCCGGGAAGGAGAATCGGACGCCATATTCGAAGATTATCCCCTCAGGACTGGTAAGAACTAGACCCGCACCGGAGTGATGGGTATTGGATGACCCGTCGACGTGGAGGAGCCACCGGGCTCGGACTTTGGCTCTTCAAGAGAGTCTGGGGTAGAACCGTCATCCGGGATGGTACACTCGAGGAGGAAGTCGGCCAGTACTTGGGCTTTGATGGCCGGACGAGGCTGAAAATGTATGTCATGCTCGCTTAGCTCGACGGCCCATTTGGTCATTCTCCCCGATGTTCTGGACGGTGGACCACCGCCTTGATGGGTTGGTCAGTCAGGACCGTCATGGAATGTGCTTGGAAATACGGTCGCAGCTTTCAAACTGAGGTGATTAAGGCCAGCACCATCTTTTCGATTCTGCTGTATCTCGTCTCCGCATCGCGGAGCAGCCTGCTGACATAGTAGATCGGCTTTTGGACTTTGCCTTCTTCCTTGATCAGCACCGAGCAGACCGCGCCTTCCGAAACAGCCAGGTACAAGAATAGGGTCTCTCCTGAGGTCGGACTGCTGAGGAGCGGGGGTGAGCCGAGGTACTTCTTGAGATCTTGAAATGACCTTTGGCATTCGGGAGTCCACTAGAAGTTCTTAGCCGATCGGAGAGTTTTGAAGAAGGGGAGGCATCTCTCGGCCGACCGCGCCACGAAGCGGTTTAGGGCCGCTATTCTCCCGGTTAGGCGCTGGACCTCTTTGACAGATGCCGGGGGTGCCATTTGTTGGAGAGCTTGAATCTTCTGAGGGTTGGCTTCGATACCTCGTTGGGAGACCATGAAGCCAAGAAACTTCCCCGAGTTGACACCGAAGGCGCATTTGGTCGGGTTGAGTCTCATCCCGTACTTGCGCAGCGTGGTGAAGCTCTCCGCGAGGTCCTCGACATGTCGTGAAGCCTCCTTGCTTTTAACCAGCATGTCGTCCACGTACACCTCCATATTCCGGCCGATCTGCTCCTTGAACACTTTGTTGACCAGCCTCTGGTAGGTGGCACCTGCATTTTTAAGACCAAAAGGCATAACGCGGTAACAGTAATACCTCGGTCGGTTATGAAGGCGGTCTTTTCTTCATCTTCGGGGGCCATTCGGATCTGATTGTAGCCGGAGTAGGCGTCCATGAATGACAGCATCTGGTGGCCTGAGGTGGCGTCCACGAGCTGGTCGATCCGAGGGAGGGGGAAGCTGTCCTTCGGGCAGGCTTTGTTGAGGTCGGTGAAGTCGATGCAGATTCTCCACTTGCCGTTCGACTTTTTCACCATGACGACATTTGACAGCCAGTTTGGGTAATTTACCTCTCGAACGAAATTGGCCCTGATGAGTTTGTCTATTTCTTCCTCGATGGCCTTTTGTCGCTCCGGGCGAAGCTTCTCTTCTTCTGCTTGACCGGCCGATGCATCTCATCCACATTGAGATGATGGATGAGAACCTCGGGGCTGATCCCTGGCATGTCGGAGGCGGACCAGGCGAAGATGTCAGCGTTACCTCGGAGGAAACCGATCAATCTGTGCCGAGGCTCTCCTTTGAGCAGCGATCCGATTTTGATGGTTCGGTCGGGTCGAGCTTCGTCTAGCGGTACCTCCTCTAATTCCTCTGTCGGTTCTCCTCTTTGTTCAGCGAAGTCCTCGTGAGCGTCTAGCCCATCAACCTCTGGCACCTAGATTGTAGGCTTGTAACAAAGCACTGTCGAGCCAGGGCCTGATTTCCCCGAACAACCCCAACTCCTCGTTCGGTGGGAAACTTCATGGATAGGTGCGGGATGGAGACAACTGCCTTGAGGGACATCAGACTGGGCCTGCCGAATATTGCATTATAGGGGGATTTGAGGTCGGTCACTAGGAAGTCTATCTGAACGATGGTCACAAGGGGCCATGTTCCCGCGCGGACCGTCAAGGTGACAACCCCTTCCGGGATGACGACGTCGCCTGTGAATCCCATTAAGGTGGAATCCACGGCTCGAAGATTCTCCATGAGTAATTTCATCATGGCAAACACACCGAGGTATAAAACATTCACCGAACTTCCACTATCAACGAGGATTCGGCTTACATCATAGTTATTCAAATTAAGGATACAACTAGTGCGTCATCGTGGGGAGCTGTATCCCAAGAAGATCATCATCGGAGAAGGAGAGCTCGCCCGTCCGCGCCTTCTTTGGCACTGATCCATCACCGTCGCCTCTGGGGCTCGATCCGTCGGCCTCCTCAATCATATTAATGCGGTCAATCACGGGCGGATTTGGTGGAGGAGGAGGTTGTTGGAGCTCGGGATGGCGGTCACCTCCTTGCTGTTGCGGCTCAGGCACCCTCCTAAACTGATCCAGTCGTCCCCACCGAATCAGCCTCTCAATCTCATTCTTCAGCTGCCAGCATTCTTCAGTGTCATGACCGTGCTCCCTATGGTAGCGGCAATACTTGGCAGGATCTCTTTGGGTCGGGTTCCCTCGGAGAGGCACTGGCCGGGGAAGCTGGCGCTCTATTTCCATAAGGATTTGCGCTCGGGGCACAGTCAGCGGAGTATAGCGATCAAATCGCCTAGGAGGACTCCGGGAGCGATTCCTTGGCGGCGGCGGAGGGACTCTCTGGCGGCGAGGTGGGCTTGGCCGCCGGGCGGGACGGTGCCTGTCGGGAACTTTGGGCTCCTGCTTCTTTGCCTGCTCAGCGTGGGCAATTCTTCGCATTCCTCGACCCTCGCGTACTTGTCTGCCAGGGCCATCATATCGGATAGGCTGGGGGGATAGCTGACCTCCATTGCTAGGTAGAAGTCGCTTTCCTTCGAAACTCCCCCGCCAAAGCAGACATGGCCACCTCATGATTAAGGTGGTCCACTTCCAACATGGCCTTATTGAAATGGCCAAGGTAATTCCTCAAGGACTCCCCCTCTCTCTGCTTGACTTCGGAGAGGGAGTCAGATCTTCGTCGGTGGCGGCGACTGCTGACGAACTGGCCAATAAAAAGGTGGCTCAGCTCGTCGAATGAATCAATGGAACCTGGCTTCAATGCATTGAACCAGGTTCGGGCGAATCCTCTGAGGGTGGAGGGGAAGGCGCGGCAGAGGACCGTATCGGATGCTCCATGGAACATCATGATCGACCAGAAGCTGCTGAGATGGTCATCCGGGTCGAAAGAGCCGTGGTAGGGTTCGACGGCCGGTAACTTGACGTGGGAGGGAATCACTTCCTCCATGATCCCCTTAGAGAAAGGGATGCCCTGTTCTGCTTTGGACTGGGGCGGATGGGCCTGCTTGGCAGCGTCCAGCTCCTGATGCATCTCCTGGATCTATCGACGGATCTCTTCTTCGCCGATCAGAGGAGGAGCCGGGCGTGAGAATCGCAAGGATGGTGTTGAGTCATGGCGAGATGTCACCGGAGAGAGGGATCGGGCTCGCCGAGATTTGGGAGGATCTCTATCATAACCGTCTCGTGGGACTGGTTTGTCCCCTCTGGGTCGATGTGGGGGATCCGCTGATTCATGCGGATCAGAGGAGGAGGTCGCCGATGAAGAAGGAACCGCCGCCTCCTTCTGAAGGTGTGAAGCAGGAGGAGGCGCAAGGCACTCTTGAACCAAGTGGGTAAGGGCCTGGACCTATTGGACCAGTGTAGCAAACTGGTCCTGGGTCACCGGGATGGCAGGCGGTGACGAGGTTTCGACCGGTGGAGGTTGCGGCGCTGCACCGCTCGTCGGATCTGGCCTCTGGGAAGCGGCCTGATCTTGAGCTTCCGAGGTTGCTCTTCTCCGGTTGGCCATTGAAGAGGTTCTGCTCCGGATTTAGATCCTTATCTCCTTTCTTCAAGTTTTGATGGGACTTGAGACCCTTCCTCTAGCGCCAATCTGTTGCCGCTGAAATCCGTCCTCCGACTCGGGCACGATCGGGCTGCAGCGTGGGCTCCCTCCTAGGCGGACCTGCAAGACAGTCCTCACGCAAGGGGCGTTGGGGGTGGCCCTCCGCGGAAGACCCTCCGACGCTCAAGTCAGTGGAGAAGAAATCGGCGATAACCAGATAATGGGAAGGTGGATCTCTCCGGGAAGCCTCTCCAGAGGTGGCCAATCGGAAGCTCCAGAGGGCAGGAGCACCGACGAGCTGCCGGAGAGAGCAGTGGGAGTACGCATATCTCCCCGTGCATACGCATACACACCTTTTTACACGCGCACTCCCACTGCTCTCTCCGGCAGCTCGTCGGTGCTCCTGCCCTCTGGAGCTTCCAATTGGCCGCCCCTGGAGAGGCTTCCCGGAGAGATCCACCTCCCCATTATCTGGTTATCGCCGATTTCTTCTCCACTGACTTGAGCGTCGGAGGGTCTTCCGTGGAGGGTCACCCCCAACGCCCTTGCGTGAGGACTGTCTTGCAGGTCCGCCTAAGAGGGAGCCCATGTTGTAGCCCGATCGCGCCCGAGTCGGAGAACGGATTTCAGCGGCAACACAACTGATCAAGAAAATCCACGGGTCCACTTCATGTCAGTTCAGTTATAATCAATGTAGCTAATTTGGCTGGATTCTCTAGACAAGCAAATTGGTGCAAAATTATGTTCATTATTATATATAATATATATCATAATACTATGATATATTAGTATAATACTTTACAATATTACAATATTATCTTATTTTAAACTACATAACATATTATAATTATAATAATATTTTCATATAATGATAATAATTTTATTTTATTTATAATATATTATAATACTATTATAATACATTATAAATTTTATTATATTATTATCATCATATTATGTTATTATTAGATTATAATGTTAAATATTTTATTCTTTTGGTTCAAATATAGATCTTTAAAATTAATGTAAACAACTTTTCATCATTTAGGAAGTAGAGTTTTTGGGAAAAGCTTTAAATTGAAACTTTTTAAGTAGAGCTTTTAACAACTTTTAATTAATGGAATCAAAAAGCACTTGCGCAAATTTTACCAAATATTATAAAATTATTTAAAAGTGCTTTTAGGCCTCTAAACACATTTTTGAGCCCTCCAAAGGCTTAACCAATCGGGGCCTTAGATAGAATTAGAGTAATAGTGAACCTTATAATGATCTATGTCAACTTTTACAGCTCATCAAAATTATAAAATTCGACATGCCATCAAATTTTAAAATTAAAATGCATTTCTTAAGGTCCAAATTATGATGTACCACTAGACAACCTTAGCTCAACCATATGCTTGGAATGATAAATAATAGACAAAGAATGATAAATCAAAGAAAAAAAAGGCAATTAAAATCATTAGCAGATTCTTCAACTTTAACTTTCAAGTAAGTACATGAGAACAGATTCTTCAACTTCAACTTTAACTTTCGTATACCAAAAAGACTAGTCTTAAATAATTGTTCTTCACTCATCTATTAGTTAGTCTTTCTTAAAAGAAAATAATTTAAGTTATTTTCTAAAAAATAAAGAAAAATCAAAGAATCAATCCTTTCCATCTAGTGACATCATAGTTTGAATCTAATTAATACATTTTAACTTTAGGATTTTATGAAAAATTTAATTTTATTACTTTAATAAGTTACGAATCAAATCAAATAGTACAAGGCTCACTATTATTGTACATATCTGAGTTTGAAAATCCTATAAATTTGATCAAGTAGTAACCATAGCCTTATCAATTATATTTTAAAATATTTTTTCTACTATTTTATTTTCTCATCATTTGCAAGTTAAATTTTTTATCTAGATTTTTAATCCAGAGTGAAAGTATCCTAATCTGATATTTACTAAATTATCTTTCTTGAAATTCTTTGAATTTATTCTTGAGAGAGATAGTTGACTTTTTATTTTTAAGGAAATTGATTTTTCTCATATTTTTTGTTGAATCCAAATGGGGAATATTTCATTGCCTTCATAATAAATTTTAAGTAAATAAAAGAAAAAAAGAAAAAGGAAAGAAAAAGGAAAGAAGATGATATTTTTTTAAATCTTGAATAAAAATAGAGAGAATGTAAGCTTACTCCAATGGCACTCAGCATAGCCTCCTACCCAAAATCAAACAAAACCAGTCCAAATTCTAATGTTTTGGCAAGGTTTGGACCAAGTTGTTCTAGCTCGGCCAGTTTAGAGCCCCTAATGAACCAACCAATAGAAACAAACCGTTTTCTAGTTGGTTTGGTTCAATTCAGGCCGAACAAACTAGTTTGGTTTGGTGTCTCTTACATTGCTTTTAATCAAAATATATAACCTTGATCAAAAAGGACATCGAATTAAAACGTTGCTCACAGCAATCTCTTGTTTTCAAACTTTACTTTAAGGATGAGTTGATTTTTATTAATGGTTCCATTTATTTGGACAATACTAATAACTGTGGTCCTATTGTCAGCCAAGATGCATATCGAGCCACTTGTCAAGGAAATTTGCCTTACCATTTCTATCCAAAATATAAACTCAAAGTGCATACCTGTTTTCATGTACAAAGGCAGACTAATATTTAATAAGAGAATAAGAATCTTTAGGCACATCATAATCTGCATCATGTATAGAATTCATTTATGTTATTAGCCTTAATATATGACTCGAACAACAGTAATCCAGTAGGGTTATGACCGACAAACCTTGAAAGGTTCTACTTGTTCGCATGAAGGTCGTGCCTTGATAATGTCTCTTGGCAAAAGATATGGTCGTTTTTCAGGAACTGAATCAACCTCAAAAGCTACAAAGGCTTTTTTACCAAAATGAGAAATCTTGTTGGCCTCATTGGCCTCTCTGGAATTGTGAATATGAAGGACCAGATCTTGCTGCAACTCCAATGTGGCTTCAGACAATAAATAATTGTTCCATTTCTGATTGAAAAGAAAATCATATAACTTATATATTAGAAAAAGAAAATGAAATATAAAAGTAATGGAAAGAAGGAAATAGTTTTGACCTGCTAACAGAGTTATTTGGACCAGCAAGTGGTCTTGGAGCGTTACAAAGGGTATCAGAGTGGATCCAGCAAAAATTGATGGGTATGAGGAAAGGATTGCTTGTTAGAGTTCTGCTCACCAATAATCTGGCTCGAAGTAGATTCTGGCTAGCTTATAATGTGCGATGAGAATATCGTATTATAAGAAAGAAAAATTATAATATACCAAGAATAGTTTCATATCGGATTAAAAAAAAATGTTATGTGTTTATAACTCAAGTTCACCTACTAAGGCCATGTGGTTTTGGTTTGCTAATAGAATTAATTGAACCAGTAGGTAAACTTGCAGCATTACACATTCAGTCCATAAAAAGTTCCTTCTAGAAGCAAATTTGCCAACCTACTATTCAAGTAGCATATAGACTTATGCCAGCCGTGAAGCATTTTTAAAATATTGTTGCAGAGGCAAGAAAAAATATGCTTTGCTCTAAAATGCATGCCATGCATTTATACAAAAACTTGTGGACATCTTTGTTAACCATGCGAATGGAATTCACTAATCAAAATTACATATACATACATACATACATATATTCTAGTACTACTTGGATGGATGTTGGACTTGCCTCCCAATAGGCACTGCAAATAAGTTTCCAATGAATTAACGAATAGAAACTTAAAATGATCATGGGTGACAAATTTTTATTTCCAACACGAAAGTGGAATTGCCTTTCCCCATCAATTCATGAAGATGATTGCCAATTTACTGGTAATAATTATTAAAAGGATCAATTCCCTTGCATATATCTTTGTCAAATTGATACTCGAAGTAGGTAGACTTGGCTCAAAGTTCAGTTGAGATGGGCCATTCCGTTGAGCGGCGCTGACTATCTATCATTCCTTACACGCGTGCCCATGATCATGACACACGATGTGCAGTCAAAACTCCCTACTATTTACTTGTTAATGTTACATGATACATGGATCAAATAACACAACACAAAATTTCCCAGATTTTAGTTCTAGAAATTCTCCATCTTCAGTTGGTTTCACATCTCAACACCTTGTACAGTGGAAGTACTTACACTTATAATTAAAGACAGCCAAATCAAGAGAAAAAAAGATCTGACCGTGTTACCTCTATGTAAAAGCTGTAACAACCCAGGCCCATGGGTCCGTTTCGTTACAAGAAAGCAAGGCGAACAAGGTCCACACCAATTTGAGCCACCACAGCCTAAAAAGGGATTCAATTGGTGCTTTGTCCTTCTTGCTTAACCGGTTATAAATCAGTCAACCAATTCCTAATTTCCCAACGTAGAACTATTGGGAGGGTTATCACCAGCCATCACTAGGTGCACTTCTGACTGGTGCATGACTCTGATACCATATATTGTAACGATGCACTTCTGACTGGTGCATGGCTATTGTAACGACCTGGGCTCACGGGCCCGTTTCGTTACAAGAAAGTAAGACGGATAAGGTCCATACCAACTTGGGCCATCACAGCCCAAAAAGGGATCCAATTGGTGCCTTGTCCTTCTTGCTTAACCGGTTATAAATCACTCAATCAATTTCTAATTTTCCAATATGAAACTATTGGGAGGGGCATCGCAAAAGTCCTCGGCATAGAGTAAAGCAGCAAAATAGTCAAGAGTAGGTCGATGGGGACAAAGGCCTCTTGAGCACTGACGGCGCTATGTCATTCTTGATCAGGGGATCTGATATCTGCTCTTCTGCTCAATCTTTACTTGTTCTAACGATCTTTCGTCAGGCTCGGTAAGCCTGAATGGAAGGGAATTAGGAGGTGGCAAATCCCTTGACAAGGGCGAATCCATCTCCTCTACTGAAGAATTCTCTGAGGAGTACTGTGACCGATGATAGAATTAAGGTGGCGTGGAGTGACCGATTACTTTTTAGCGAGAACTGATTCGATTTCTAATAAAGATTATAAAAAGGCAACTGATTTCAGTGGGGGCGAACCGATCGAACGTGGAAAAGAGAAGCAACATAGAACTTTTTCTTCTTGTGGAAGTAATAACTTGTTCTACGGGCCATGCGGCAGATATCCATCTCCGCGACGTATCGGTTTGCGTCGGAATCGGCTTCTCACCGCCACACAATATCGTAACGTAAACCGAGCAAACCGAGCAGCTTGGGAGCCTTGTTCTGGTTCGCAGACTAACCAATGCTTCCATACAAACTCCAAATATGATTCTTCTTAGAATCAATTCTCATGTTTTGATGCTGAAGTCCAGAAAGGCACCATGCAAAGAGGGAAGACTTTTTAATACGTTTTTAAACGCTAATGCATTTTTTCATACTAAGATGCATCCTTGGCTTCTTAACCGTATATTTGTGGGTTGTCCTTTAAAAAGTTACATGAAAATGCATGCAATACATACATACACACATATATATGATGCTGCTGAAATTTATTTTTCAATTTGGGAGTGGTGCACGTCAGGATCCGGATAGCGTTCTCCATCCGAGTGGACTTGCAAGGCAGCCCTTACACAAGAAGCACAGGGGATGCTTCTTGCGAAAGACCCTCCGACGCCCAAATCTCCAGCAAACATATGAGAGAAGAAGGCTCCTGCAGAAGAATCTCCCTTCTTGAAATGATTTCTCAAAAGTAACAGTCTTTGCTAGGTTGTTTTTTTGGGCTTAAATTGCCTTTAAGAGCATACCTGGAGGGTCTTGGGACTTAGTATTTGTGCGATGCCGAGGAGGTGAGTCGTTACCTGATTTTTTGGGCGCATTTTAGAGAGTTGGCATCCGATAAGGCCAGAATCCCATCGGTTACGAAGATAAGGCCAGAATCCCATCGGTACGAGGATCGACAGTTGATGAAGCTGACGGACGCTTTTTTAGGAATTTGAAATCCATTGATTATGGACGAAGTATTGTATTTGGCTCCCATTTCAATTTTGGAAAGCTCACTTCGCTATCTTTGCGATCGGGATGGTTCATCCTTCGAGATATCCGACGTGGTTTGAAGCAGCAATGGCTCTTACGTTGAAGGGATGAGGATTGATCCTGGCGAGGTATGAAGATAGCTCGGCCCTACCGAAATACTGATATATCTCGGTCTTGCCGAGGTTCGAAGATAGCTCGGCCTTGCCGAGGTTTGAAGACCGACTCTGGTATCGGCATTGAGACTAACGATGGTATGGTACTAACTTTGGAGTCAGTGAGGAGACCGACTCTGGTGTCGGTGTCGAGACCAACTCTAGCGTCAGTACTAAGACTGACTCTTGCTGTCTGTTGGACCGTAGCCTAGTCAGCCAGTTTAAACGTGGCTTGTTCAGTCAAATCGGAGATAACTCAATCTTTTTCAACTCAACCTTTGTCATCTAGCATACTTATTGATGTGGTGATAATTTTTCCCCACATCAATATTATATAAAGTGCTCTTGGAAACTATGGTTATTAGTCTTGAATAGTCTTCTGCTTATCTTAAGGCCTACTTGTAAACAAGCTTACTTGGGTGATAGTTCCGAGATTTGTCATTGCTACAATGGGATTAGCTGGTCACCACAAGTTTTATTTCTGTTGATCACGTGTTGGTGCCTTCAAGTCTTCCTCACAACTTGGGATTGCAGGGATGGGTTTAGATTGAGTTGAGCTGGTTACTCATAAAATGCTCAATTCATATCTGATTCAATTACAACCAAGTTGGAAAATGTTGTCCTAATTATTTTACATAAAGCCACGCCTAACCAATTTCAACTTGTTAATCTCTCTCTCTCTCTCTCTCTCTCTCTCTCACATGCGTGCACGCATGGACACAGCTAAAAATCAAACTGAACTGTAGTAAACAAGATGATAGAATAAAATTAAACTTCATTTCAAATATATCAGTATATCATAATAGATTTAGAAATTTGTAACATGAGACACTCAGAGACTAATTAAGAATTTCTCTCAAGAAAGAATTAATTAAGGAGAAAACTAGCTAAAAGGCAACCCACATCCCTAAGTCTCATGGCTCCTTGTATTTCTCTATATATTTTTTCATAACTGAAATGATTCATATGAAAAAACAAATACAAAAACTATGAACTATATTAGTATGAAAGTGAGCTAGTTTTGAACCAATTCATTCCTCATAATCCAATGATCTAAGAGACTAAACTTGTATATCCCCATTGATAAGAAGGTCAATTTCAGGTTGATCAGAACTGACCTAAGTTTAAAAGAACCCTATCTAGGCCAGCTTCTTTATTTTGAGTGGGTTTGACCACATTGCCAGATGTAGATCAAATTTGCTACTGCTATTTGGAGTGTCGTTGGATAAGGTTTCAATCATAGTGCTTGGATCCAACTTTATAAGTGAAAGAAATGAAACACAAGTGGTGTTCATATTTTAAGAGTAGAGACAATAGATGCATACCATTATTTATTATTTATTTAGGAGATCTACATATTGGATTGTAATTATACCTGCAATTTGTACATAATAGATCATAAATCCAAATAATGAAGAAAAACTACATTAAGTTGATGGCTAACATAAAACTATGGTCACATCAATGATCATGAATCTGAAAAAAAATATTAGGTTATTCTCTATTAGCAATGAAATTTATGGGACTCAAAGTCTAGTAAAAGTGGGGACTCTATTCAACAAAAAATGAGTAACGATTAACTAGAGTGTCCTTTAAAATGATATACCACATCAATGTCCCAATATGATGAGAGGTAGTTAAGATTCTCAAACTTTAATAGATAAGTGTAGGTGAAGAAATTAGTACAAAAAAATAGGATACATTTAGTAACCTATAATATAAGGTTGCCAATAGAGAAGCTGATAAAAATAGTAGATACAATAGATGGAAGAAGATTTAATAAGCTTGCTCACAAGAAACTAAATAGATAATAGGAAATATATCTATGTGATTAGAGGTAGGCAAGGGTTATCAAACTTTAATAGATAAGTATAGATAAAAAAATTAGTACAAAAAAAAGATACATTTAGTAACCTATAATATAAGGTTGTCAGTAATAAACTTAATAAAATAGTAGAGACAATATATGGAAGAAGACTTAATAAGCTTACTTACAAAAAGCTAAATAAATAAGAGGAAAAACAAAGGAAATTATTCACATAAATTATAAAGCATAGTATCCAAGGAAAGATAAATAAAACACCTAAAGAGATTATTGAAAGTGGCTTCTATCCATTCAAGTTCTCTTCCAATAATAAAGCTCCACAAGCTCTTATTAGTTGTAGCATTCCTCTTTAACTTGGGCATCATTACATAGGTCATCCTTCGAAAGAAATTTAAGATATTATTTTATCCTTCATTTTTATTTCAAACCAAAATATATTTGAAATTTGTTCATCATGTAAGTTTGACAAAAAATGCAAACAATTCTATTCATGTTCTTCATCTCATATGCCTTTTGTTCCATAAGAATAAAACACATTTTTCATCTTGTTTTCTTCATCTCATACTACTCGTTCCCTTGAACTAGTGTATTGTGACTTGTGAAGTTCATGTCTAACATTATCATACTCTAGTTTCAAATATTCTTGGTTATTTTCTATGCATGCAAAATCTAATTTTATTAATATTTCATTTCTTTCAAAGAGAATTAAAAAGCCTTTCAATACAAAAATCACAACATTCTAATCACATGGAGGTGTAGAGTTTATGAGCCATATTTTAAAATCATTCTTGAACATCTATGGTATTGTGCACCAAATTTCTTATCGATATACATAGCAACAAAATAGTATGGTGAAAGAAAAATATCATCATATTATAGAAACAAGCCTCACACTCTTAGCCTATGCTTCTTTCCCACCAAAATATTGGCTAGAGGCCTTTTATACTAGAATTTAATTTATTAACCACATGCCTATTATCTCTGAAAAATCACCCTTTAAAATTTTATTTCAATGACCCTTAGCTACTTCTACCTTTATTCATTTGGATGCTTGTGCTTTCTATGGTTGCAGTCTTAATAAGATTGAATTTTAGTCTACTAAACATATATTTTTAATATGTAGCCTCCATCATAAAAACTATAAATGCCTCTAGAAAAATATACATATCATGTTACGTAAAATTTGATGAACAATCCTTCTTGTTTGTAACAATACAATCTTCATATCTATATCTATAACAACCATACCCTCTTGATCTTGTCTCTTCTTGACTATCATTTATTAATAGATCCATTCTTTATACATCTTATACTAACTTTCATCGTTCTAGTATCCCACTTCAAGCCATCTAAAATTGTCACGATGGTCACCAATTTTTTTGTAGTCTTGTCTAATTAAAGGTACAATACCAACTCAAGACTCTCAAACAAACCCATTTATATTAGCTACACTAGCAGCCTTTTGTAACCCATTATATGATAGTTCTCATACCTTGGTTGTTCCATTACTTCAACTTCATAACCTACTATCAGTTGCACTCTCTCTTACACTGACTCTAATGACAATACAATGCATCATCCTATACCATCACTTCAATAACCTAGCCTCCTAGCCACTCGATCAAATATCTTTCAAACTTTCAACCTCCACCTATATGTAGTGCACCGACCCGATGACAAATAAATCTCAATTTAGTATATTTCAAAAATAGTATTTTCGAGCACATGTCATCTTCTACCAAATATACTCATGGTCCATGTTCCACCTAAGCCACCACGTTATAATTATAGTGAGACTAGTAATGATATTCAATGGTAACAGATATAAACTAGGAATTCAATGCTTTATTATATTAAGGCACATTGACATTATTCCTTACAAAAAAAATATGAATATTGTTAATTGCTACAAGTCACATTTAGTGACCAAAGTTTTTTACCATTTGAGTGCTTCAGTCCTATGGTAAACCATATCACCGTTTAAGTTACACTCTCACAATTGTTACATACAATTGGCCATCATGCTGGTTAGATATCAAGTTTGCATTCTTTCATGAAGAAAAGCCTATACATTGCTACCTTCAAAGAACTCTCATCTTTTTTGAAGTAGGTGGTAAAATGTATGGGGATTTATAAGTGAAAGTCTAAATGGTCCAAACCCAAAAATATACGGAACTCACTTATCCTATAATGTGTCAGACAGTCTTATGGACTAAGACAGATACCATGGATGTATGACAAGTTTGGATCCATCCATTTGGATTTGCATTTTTTGATCTCATCATTGAACTCATCACCTTTTATATATCATCATGATGGCATAATTATTTACTTATTTTTATACGTTGATGAAATTGTGCTTTCCAACAACAATCCCACTTTTATCAATGCTCTTATTCAAGCACTTATTTGGTCATCTAATTTGGACAGTTTCTAAATCAAACCAATAGCCTCTCTTATCTTTACTTCTAAGCTGATTTAGAACCACTAAACTATAGAAGAATTATTGGGGTTTCAATATGTAACACTCACATGGCCATATATTGCCTTTGTAATGGATTAAGTATGCCAATTTTCAAAAGTTCCCGTTGAAGAACACTAGGCTGCTATCAAAAAAATTCTATAATTTTTTAAAGGAACCATCACATATTGACTCTTCCTTTAGCTAGACTTGTTAGATCTTATTTTCTATTGTGATAGGGATTAGATTGAATGCCCCATGGATCACGGCTCCACTAATAGATTTTGCATCTTCTTGAGATCTAACCTTTTTTTTTTTTGCTCTGTTAGGAAATAAAATACCATATCTCGTTCCTCCATTGAGGCTGAGTATAGATAGCATATATACCATCACAGAACTATATCAGCTACATACTTTACTCAAGGAGTGTCACCTACTTATCCAATCTACTCCATTGATGTGGTGTTATAGCATCTTTGTCATTTCTTTAACCCTCAATCCAGTGCTTTATGGATGTACTAAACATAGCTTTGTCCATGAAAAGGTGGCTTGCAATTAGCTTAATGTCCATTATATCTCAACCAATGATCAAGTGATAGATATTTTTAGGTATTTTTACCTGAGGCCTGCATCCTTAAAGGGTCCAATTTTTATGGTCCAAATAGAGGCAATGATAACCAACCCTATGATTCCCAAATTCTAAGACTTTCAAATTCAAAAATATTCAAAATATCATATCCAACAAGATAGGAATGCTTGACTTGCAAACCCAGAAAATTAGAAATCCTATGGGATTAGGTCTCACTATATTTGACATGAATTGTTAAAATTCAAGAATATTCTAGATCTTGGATGTGATAGTATAAGAATGCTTGGTCCGCAATCCCATTAAATCAGGAATCCCAAGAGATGTGACCATATGCTATAGGTGGCACACAAGCTGTAATTGTAACATATTTGCAACCGTACAATGTTATACATCTATAAATAAGAGTAGCTAGAATTGTGGCAAGAGCTCATACTATGCATTTGGCAAATACTGCAGCATCTGGTCCAGTATTTTTAGCAACACCAATAGTACAGTCAGTTATCTGGTTCAAATGCCTCCTCATACAATGCGTAATAAATAAAGGATCATTTTTTGAGTATGGTTCTGACTCAAGAAGCCTCTGAAAAAATGATTTCTTCAGTCCATTCATCCTTGCTATATCTGCCCGTACCAAACGCGTAACATCTCTTGATGAACCTGTGATCACAATGACTGTCTCGCTACTTACCAGATTAGTGAGAGCCACTATTGTTTCGGGCTCAGTAGCAGAAGAAGCATCAACCAAGAAGATGTGAGTAAAATGGTTGGCTTTAATTCCAGCAGTATGAAGCCTAAAGCTGCTGACAAAGGTAGATGTTATGACTTCAAACGCTTGGAGTTCTAAGAGTGAGGGGCAAGTGAAGCACTCTCCTTCATATAGGCATGCTGGGATAATGTCTTCTGGCACATCATCATAATCCCGAAAGGCAGCATTGGCTCGGAACAGCTTTGACTCTGGAATCTCCAACATCCACTTTTTCATCAGTTTGTCACATGTCCGGTTCCTTGGGGCGCATACAAGAATACGGCTGTGAGCACAATTTCTGTAAATTTGGAGAACTGCTTCTTGAATGAGAGCCCCAGTAGTAGAGAGGGATCCTACTGGAGTTTCTGACAGTGGGCCCTCAATGAGATAAGGCAGAGGACCTTTGAGATTTAGAATTCGACTTACTACAGCTAACCGACCATGGCTTGTGTTAGGTTTTGTCTCTAATTCTTCTGGTAGAACTCACGTTTTCTATCAAGTCACGTTCAAGGATCCGTGAGCCGCTTGATTCTTGGCTGAAACCTCCCCTCTCCTTTGTGTTGACCAACGCTTTGACTCTTCGGAATTAATTCCCCTTATTAATACCTTTCCGTGGAGAACGCCCGCTTCACGGCTTCCTTGGAGAACGATTTCCCTGACTCACGAATTTCCTTGGAGAACGAACGCTGGCTTCATGGCTTCCTTGGAGAACGCCCGCTAACGTTCTACACGCGGCTGAGAACGGAAGAAAGAGGAGGAGAGAGAAAGATAGGGAAGGGGAAAAGAGGGCTGCCGCCTTGCAACGAGAGAAGAAATTTCTGGGAGAAAAGAATCTGTTCTCTATTTCATCCAAACCCTAGAGACTAGGGTTTAAATACATCCACGAAGTGGGCCAGGCCCAGACTCAACAAAAAACTCCCATGGACTAAACCAATGAGATTAAACTAATCCCCAAGCCCGTGTACACCCGTGACTTGATTTAATCTCAACCCTTGGACTCAAATCCAGCCCAATACAAGTTAGCCCACCTGGGCCTTGATAGCACCACACCAGGCCCAACAATCTCCACCTTGGTGCTTTCAAGGCCTCAGCACGTCCACTGTGTCCATCAGCTTTAACAACGAAATACACTTTTGAAAACTGTCCCGTGGAAGAACCTTAGTCAGTGCATCTGCTGGATTTTCTTTGGTGTATACCTTCACCAGCTCCACCTCACCATCTTCCACCAGCTCTCTGATCCTGTGGTATCTGAGGTCAATGTGCTTCGTCCTGGCATGATAGACTGCATTCTGCGCAAGCATCAGAGCACTCTGGCTGTCACTATGCACCTGGACAACCTTCTGATCAAGTCCCATCTCCAGCATCAAGCCCTTCAGCCAAAGAGCTTCCTTTGCTGCCTCTGTGATACCTATGTATTCTGCCTCCGTGGTAGATAAGGCTGTGATGGGTTGCAGACATGATCTCCACGATACTGGACCACCAAACAGGCTGAACACAAAGCCTGTTGTGGATCTCCTAGTGTCCACATCTCCACCAAAGTCTGCATTCACATACCCATATAACTGCCCATGAGCCTCCTTGGATAAGTTGGATCTCTCAGCATCTTCTTGCTGTCCATAGCAAATACCAACCCCAACTGTACCTACCAAGTACCTGAAGATTTCCTTCAGTGCTCGCCAGTGCTCCCTACCAGGCTGCGCCATGAACCTGCTCACCTGGCTCACTGCATGGGCTATGTCTGGCCTACAACATACCATGGAATACATAAGGCTCCCAACACCAGAAGCATATGGTACCTTCTTCATCTCTTGAGCCTCCACCTCAGTCTGTGGTGACATGGTCTTTGATAAGGAAAAATGTGCTGCCAAAGGTAGTGCTGTCGGTTTGGCATCTTTCATCCCATATCGCTCCAGAATCTTCTTAATGTAGCCACCCTGACTCAGATGCAGCACACCTTTGGATCTATCTCTGATGATTTCCATCCCTAGGATCTTCCTGGCTGGCCCCAGATCCTTCATCTCAAACTCCCGAGACAAAGCTATCTTCAGTTCCTGTACAGCCTTCTCACTCTTGCATGCTATCAGCATGTCATCTACATACAAGAGTAAGTACATCCTAGACCCATCATCCAGAGATTTAACATACACACAAGAATCATACTCACACCTGAAAAGTCCAATGCTCCTAACATAAGTGCCAAATCTCTTGTACCACTGCCTCGGCGACTGCTTTAGCCCATACAGAGATTTCTTCAGCAAATAGACTTTCCCATCTGATCTTGGTTCTCTAAACCCTGGTGGCTGCTCCATGTAGATGCTCTCCTCCAAATGACCATGGAGGAATGCTGTCTTCACATCCATCTGCTCCAGCTCCAAATCCTGAGCTGCTACAATACTCAATAATAGTCTGATGGAAGTGTGCCTGACAACTGGAGAAAATATCTCACCATAATCGATGCCTTCTTTCTGAGAGTATCCTTTGGCCACTAGTCTTGCCTTATACCTGATACCCTCTTGTTCTGAAGCTCCTTCCTTGTGCTGATAAACCCATTTACAACCAATGGGTTTCTTTCCTTATGGCAGCTGGACCACCTGCCACGTATTATTTCTGTGAAGAGACTGCATTTCCTCTGCCATAGCATGGATCCACCTATCTCTATCCTGACTTTCCATAGCCTCCTCATAGGTGAAAGGGTCTCCATTTGCTGTCACCAGGGTATATGACAACGAATCCTCGAAGCCGTATCGAACTGGTGGTCGCACGTTCCTCCTGGGCCTTTGCTGTGCGATCCCAGTATCAGTCCCCTGTTCAGCTGCATCCTGCTGAACTCCCTGGCTTCTACCCCCTCTGTCAGTCCTCTCCACCTGAATCTCAAATCCTCCTGGTCCACTAGCAAATGGCACAACTGTATAGGAGGTTATCTGACTAGTGTTACCGTGTTCTACCTCCTGTAGTCCCTGCTGTGCATCCATGCCACTTCTGTTCTGGAGGATTGAGCTCTCATCAAAGGTTACATCTCTGCTGATGACAACCTTCTTCTCCAAGGGGTCCCAAAGCCGATACCCCTTGACTCCTCACGGGTAGCCAAGGAACACCATCTTCTTAGACCTGGCATCCAACTTACTCCGCTCCCCAGCTCCAACATGCACATATGCTGTGCATCCAAACACCCTTAGATGGTTTAGGCTTGTCTTCCTTCCAGACCATATCTCCTCTGGAATGTCTCCATCTAACCTGGTGTGCGGTGACCGATTGACCAAGTAGCTAGCTGCATCTACTGCGTCAACCCAGAACATCTTTGGAAGCCCTGCCTGCAGCCTTAAGCATCTTGCCTTTTCCAATAGTGTTCTGTTCATCCTCTCAGCCACCCCATTCTGTTGAGGAGTTCCCATCATCGAGAAGTGCCTTCTGATGCCCCACTCCTCACAAAAAATCTGGAACTCCCTGCTGGTGTATTCCCCATCATTATCAGACCTCAGACACTTCATACTTTTACCCTGCTCCTTCTCCACCTCAGCCTTCCAGATTTTGAACTTGGTGAAGACCTCTGATTTCTCCTTCATAAAGTAGATCCACAGCTTCCTTGAGAAATCATCTATCAGGGTCATAAAGTATCTGGCCCCATTCCTTGCAGAAACTGGGGCTGGTCCCCAGACATCTGTGTGTACTAACTCCAGGGGTTCAGCACTCCTAGCTGTGCTGACTGAGAACTGTACTCTCCTCTGCTTTCCCATCTGACAAGGCTCACAGATCTCCATATCTCCGCTACTCAAGTCTGGAAGCAGACCTCTCTTGCTCAGTTCTTTCATCCCCTTGTCTCCCATGTGGCCCAGGCGGTAATGCCACATCCTGTACACATCCCGAGGATCTTGCTCCACAGCTGCCACCTCAGATTTCACAGTCATCACAGAGCCCTCCATCTTGTATAGATTATTTTTCAGCCTCCTCCCTCTCATCACCACCATGGCTCCATTGGAGATGTTCAGAACTCCACTCCTGGCACGACTGCTGAAGCTGTATCCAGTCCGCTCCAAGTACCCAGTGATACCAGATTCTTCTTGAGTTCTGGAACATGCTTCACACTGGTAAGAGTGCGCACCATACCATCAAACATCCTCACCCTCACTGTGCCAATACCTGCCACCTTGCAAGGGTGATTATCTCCAAGAGTCACATTCCCCTCCTCAACCTCTGTGTAAGTACTGAACCACGACCGGTTGGGAGTGTAATGATGAGAACAGGCTGAATCCAAGGTCCACATCTCTGTGCTGTGCCTGTGATCATCTGATACAACCAAGAGATCATCCTCCACCTCCTGATCTGCAACTGTACTCACAGACTCAGATCCTCCTTTTTCTCCCTTCTGATTTTTCCACTTAGGACAATTCTTCTTAAAATGTCCTACCTCTCCACACTTATAGCACTTCAGCTCTCTCTTGCCTTTCCTGGACTTTGATCGTCCTCCAGACTTACTTCTGTCCCTGCCCCTACCTCTGCCTGTCCTTTCCCCAACTGATAGACCCTCCTGGGGAACAGCTTCCTTGGTCATCTTCTCCCTCTGCTCATTCGTCCGAAGCACCGAGACAATATCTTCATAAATTAATGTCTCCTTCCCATAGAGCAGTGTTGTGACCAATGAGTCATAAGACGTGGGCATTGAACATAAAAGCAGAAGTGCTTTATCTTCTTCCTCCATCTTGACCCCAACATTCAGAAGTTCATTGCTCATCTGGTCGAATATCTGGATGTGACCCAGCACATCTCCACCTTCTGACATCCGAAGGCTGTAGAGGCGCTTCTTCAACATCAACTTGTTGCACATATTCTTTCCCATATAGAGGGTGTGCAACTTCGTCCAGAGTCCCTTCGGGGTCTTCTCCTCCAGCACTGAATAGAGGACTGAATCCGCCAGACAGCCCCTGATCATTGAACATGTCTTCTTCTCCAATGAAATCCACTGCTTGTCTGTCATCCCATCTGGCCTTTCCTCCAAATCTAAACCCTGCTGCACAAGGAGGTCCTCTACTCGGACTTTCCACATGGAGAAACTTCCCTTCCCATCAAACTTCTCAACCTCTATTTTATGCTACTCCCCATGGCCAATTTCAAAAATAGCACAAAAATAAATTTTATAAAATAGAGAAGTACCTTGACGAGATTCTGTTGAAATTATTTCAACTCCTTGAAGGCCTCCAGATTACTCCTTGAACCAGGCTCTGATACCACTTGTTAGGTTTTGTCTCTAATTCTTCTGGTAGAACTCACGTTTTCTATCAAGTCACGTTCAAGGATCCGTGAGCCGCTTGATTCTTGGCTGAAACCTCCCCTCTCCTTTGTGTTGACCAACGCTTTGACTCTTCGGAATTAATTCCCCTTATTAATACCTTTCCGTGGAGAACGCCCGCTTCACGGCTTCCTTGGAGAACGATTTCCCTGACTCACGAATTTCCTTGGAGAACGAACGCTGGCTTCATGGCTTCCTTGGAGAACGCCCGCTAACGTTCTACACGCGGCTGAGAACGGAAGAAAGAGGAGGAGAGAGAAAGATAGGGAAGGGGAAAAGAGGGCTGCCGCCTTGCAACGAGAGAAGAAATTTCTGGGAGAAAAGAATCTGTTCTCTATTTCATCCAAACCCTAGAGACTAGGGTTTAAATACATCCACGAAGTGGGCCAGGCCCAGACTCAACAAAAAACTCCCATGGACTAAACCAATGAGATTAAACTAATCCCCAAGCCCGTGTACACCCGTGACTTGATTTAATCTCAACCCTTGGACTCAAATCCAGCCCAATACAAGTTAGCCCACCTAGGCCTTGATAGCACCACACCAGGCCCAACAGCTTGAGCTTATGTAGGCTGGAACAACAGATGACGGCAAATTTAGGGAGCTGGTTCTGGAACTTGGATCAGGGAAGAGGATTCTACGCATTAAAGGATCCATTGCAGCTAAGACTGCTTGGTGAAACCGCTTAAGGCAAACTCTGTTGAAGGAGAAGCTAACATCATACTTCTTTGATGGCGAATGCTGCTTGTAGAAATCATCTCCAAATTTTACTTACACAGTCGTGCTCCTGATTACTCGAAAGAGGATTCCCTGGCTCATAAAAAATAAGCTTGTGACTACCATGTGTATCAAATGGTAAATGTGTGAGGTTTCTTGTCTCATAAAATTTTGAATTTAGTTAAAGAAAAATTAGCAGAAGATAATCTGTGTATGTGTGTGTGTGTGTTGTGTGTGTGAGAGAGAGAATTGTTAAGAGTTCAAGTTTCAGTCAGGATACTGAATTAACAGAAATTCAAATCAACTGTTTTTCATAAGCATGCTGCACCCCTCTTTCAAAATACCGCTGATCAAGCAAATCCATATGATCCACTTCATGTTAATTCAGTTATAAGGAATGTAGCTAACTTGGCTGGATTTCCTAGGTGATCAAATGTGTTCTGAAATCATCCTTCTGCAAATTGATGTGAATTTCCATCCAATTAAATTTAGGAAAGGGAGGGGGATAAGCCTACTTGGTGGCTGGGAAGATCTGTCTTATTGGTCATAACTTAAGTTCATGCAACAACATGCAACTAACTAGAATACTCTTAGGCCAGGAAAGAGTCTAAATGAAGGAGAAGGATGGTAACTTGTGATACTAGAATACTCTTTAAAGTACAAATGACCCAAATAACCCAATCAAACAGAGTCCTTGGTTGTCCTTAGTATAAAGTGCTTAATAGGGAAGTCCTTGGTTTCCTCAGTTAGCAAATTTCATTCTGCATGTTTAGCTTCTAGGCTGAATATACTCTATTGAACAGGCACTATAAAACAAAGCCTTTGAGGTTGCCTACCTTGGACATCATCCCACATGCAGAGTAGAACTTTGGAGCATTTGGGTTCCCTTATTTGTCTCCTCTATACAATAGAAAACTGGTTTGATTTAAGAAATTGTTAAGTTTATTGAAAACTTTGGCAAATTTCCTCATACAACTTTAAAATTCAATAAAAAAAAGGAGTCTTCTTTTAAGTTTCTACAAGCAAGGCACGGAAACTCTATTTCAGTTTCAGTAGAACTTGTAGAATTTGATTTCAGCAGTTTCTATGATTTTGACAGTTTCACTTCAACTATTGGAGTTCCAGTCAAAAGTCAGATAAAATTCAAAAAGGAAACAAAAATAGAAGAAAAAACTAAGGGCCCAGATAAGTAATTCTACAACATTCAGAGCGCTTGAATAAGGACTCATGTAGACATGCTTTAATCCCATTAATTGTGCATTAGGTAAATCTTAGGTACTTATATAGAAAGAATAAATCTAAATAATACATTATGAGCCTGGTTGGGTGAGGTCTTATGTAGTTACCAATACTATCAAAGAGGAATCAGACCGCAACCTACATAGCAGTATGAATCTTTTTGAGATGAATCATAAGCTGATGATCATTGGTGTTTGTAATTGGATTTGGATCCTTTTCCAGCAAGGATGCCAGAGCTTAAATAGGGAGAGCATGTGAAGATATATGAAATCATATGTTTAGTTGCACAAAGGTTATTCTTTTGGAAGCTTTTGGATACTCATACGGGGCCAAAGAACCTAAATAATACCTTCTATCTTCCCTTTTGTATGATGTCCTAGGTTTTCTTGTTTTGTGATACATATGCTCTTTACTTATATCATGCCAATAGTCACAAACTAAAGCTAATATTTGCATACAAATAAAATTCATAAGCTATACTATCATCTTATGCCATGAACATATAAGCTATTTATTTCTTAAACCTTATTTATTCATAAATCCACTAGTTAGAAAGTGTGAAACTTTTCATTACCTAGTAAACAATTTTTCAACCAAAGTCACAAATATATTAAATTTGGGCATTTCCTTTTCATTCTGACTATTTATGTAAATGATCTATTATAATAATGGTTACTGTGAATGATGGTGCCTTCTGTTATATTTACTTTATATAAATGTAATATTGTTACTTTACTGTGAATAATGGTGTCTTTTATTTAATTGTTAGCAATTGGGAGGCCTTGGCCCATCAAGGGTTGTTTATCATTTATCCCCTTTTAAACCAACTAGGAAAAATTAAAGTTGGCACTACTTAAATCAATTAGGGAATCCCAGACATGATAGTAACCATCAAAATAAATCTTTAGAAAGCATCCATGGCTGTTTTGTTCTGAGCTTTAGGTGAACTACTGATATTGGAGCATTTTAGTTAGTTTTGCTTGAGTCGACCAAAAAGTTTGAGTTAGGCATCACTGTTTCTTCAGCCTTGGTTAGAAGATCAAAACCCATCCATTTTGGTCGAAGGCACTACCTGTTTCAACCAAAATATAAAACCTTGATCAACAGTTCTCTTTTCAAAATTACTAAGCTGTAGCATACTAATTATGGAAAATGGATATGGAATAAAATCACTATTCATGCAATCTTGTCTTCAAATTTTACTTTTTGATTGAGTTACTCAACTTCTATGAATGATTCAGTCCATTTTGACAAGACTGGTATCTGTGGTCATTTGCGAATCATTCAAGATGCATATCCAGCCCCTCATTGAAGAAAATTCATCTCACCATATCTATCCGAAATATAAACTAAAAGTGCTTAAAAAACCTTTTTCATGTGCAAATGCAGACTAGTATTTAATAAGAGAATAGAAAGCTTTAGGCATACCATAATCTGCATTGTGTAAGGAATTCATTTATGTTGTTAGCATTAATATATGACTCAAATGGCACTAATCCAGTAGGGTTATAAAAGACAAACCTTGAAAGGTTCTACTTCCTTGCCTGAAGGTCGTACCTTGACGAAATCTCTAGATAAAAGATATGGTCGTCTTTCAGGAACTGAATCAATCTCAAAAGCAACGAATTCCTTTTTACCAATATGCGTATTGTTGTTGGTCTCCTTCGCCTCTATGGAATTGTTAACATGAAAGACGCGCTCACGATGCAACTCCAAGGTGACTTCAGACAATAAATAATTGCTCCATTTCTGATTGGAAAAAAAAAATTCACACAACTTATTTATGTATCAGAAAAAGAAAAAGAAATATAAAAGTTATAGAAGGAAGAAAATGACTTTTTTAGAGAAACTGACAAGCTGAGTTATCAAACAAGCTGAATGATATGTAATTGAAAAAAAATCGAAGAAAGGAAAAATGAATATGTCAGCACTGAAAAATAGCAGCAGTTAGGTGATTCACAATCACAAATCCCATTGCATCCCAGCTATTAAGAAGAGGCTAAGCATGCCACCTGAACGTCTACAAAGATTCTCAAGTCAAAGCAGGGTGATGAAACATTCCATTCAGTCCATAAAAGTTCCTCCTCATGGAAGCAAAATTTGCCAACCTGCTGCTCAAGAGGCATATAGAGTTGCAGTCATGAAATATTTTTAAAATATTGCTGCAATAGCAAGATAAAATGCTGTCCTGTGAAATGATTGCCATGAATTTATACAGAAACTTGCAGAAATCTTTGTTAACGATGTGAATGGAATTCACTAATCAAAATTACACACAACAATGGCATGCAATAAAGATACATAAAAGGCCTAGAAGACCTTTGGCAAGAGGCTAACCTAGAGTGAAGGAACCTGCAAACCTTAAAGTCTCAAACACAACAAAATACCCTAGGCAAATAAGTCCAAAGATGCAAACATTCATTACATAAGTTGCCACAAAAACTTAAATGATATATTGCAGCTAAGGTAATCACTATATATCTACCAGAAAGAAACCAAGTTAAGAACAAGATTTTTCCATGAATCACAAAAGAGGAATGATAAGAACATCCCCCGCCCAACCCCTCAACAGAAAAAAAAAATCCTTAAATTGTTTTCATGGCTATATGACCATCAATCAAATTGACAAAAAGTTCAAAACAATCAACACATGCAAAATTTTTACAAATAATATATATAAAGATAGATACATTGTAACAAAAGACTCCTGAAACCTCTATTGGATAAAAGATTGGTACCACAGTGGCTATCTAAGAGTTCTAAATTATTCTATACAACGATGACTAGGATGGAGTAAAGTTGAAGGTCTTGACTATGAAAGAGATCCCAATATCTACGAGTAATATAAACACTTTGCAAGGAACTAAATATCACTATATATTTTTTCATTCAAATCTATTTAATTTATATATTTTCAAGCAAAAAACTATACATTGTCTATTTTTATTTATTATAATTGCATCGATGAAGCAATCATACGATCTTCTGGACTAATATTAAATAAACTAACATTAAAACAACATTAAAACTCACATTCCAAGATTGCTAAACCTTAAAGTTATTATAATATCCAAAAAATGAAAAAAAAGGTAAATAGTGTTGTGACAATATACTTTTTGTTTTGAGTGTTGGTACGGTATGGTCCTATATCATATCAACTTGGTACCAAGATTACAGACCTTGCTTTCAACACTTATAAGTAAGAAAATATGTTGTTGTTGACTCCTTATTGATTTTGATGATTACAGAGCAATTAAGTATGGTACTAATATGTTTATTATGGAGATAAAAATCATTGCAGGTTAATACAGTAATACCAAGAAGAGAAAATGATGTTTCAATGTTCTATCTCAAAAGATTGAAACAAATGAAGTCATCCAATTTTTTACAAGCCCAAAGTAAGCTATCTGGGAGCTCTGTTGAAGAAATTCCTACACCCACAGCCTATTTTACTCCTCCTGGCCGAATGCTATTGAAATCTGGATAACTGGATTCCCAATCCAGCTAACTAGATTCCTTCTAGCCGCTTGCTTGTGTTTTCTAGTCAACTGGATTTCAAATCCAGCTAACTAGATTCCTTGCGAAGTCACTTGGCCTAACCATGCTCAAAACAAGCTGATTGGAGTTGCATT
>UESW01004199.1:1075836-1108247 GCA_900491605.1 Calamus simplicifolius
GAAGAAAGGAAAAATGAATATGTCAGCACTGAAAAATAGCAGCAGTTAGGTGATTCACAATCACAAATCCCATTGCATCCCAGCTATTAAGAAGAGGCTAAGCATGCCACCTGAACGTCTACAAAGATTCTCAAGTCAAAGCAGGGTGATGAAACATTCCATTCAGTCCATAAAAGTTCCTCCTCATGGAAGCAAAATTTGCCAACCTGCTGCTCAAGAGGCATATAGAGTTGCAGTCATGAAATATTTTTAAAATATTGCTGCAATAGCAAGATAAAATGCTGTCCTCTGAAATGATTGCCATGAATTTATACAGAAACTTGCAGAAATCTTTGTTAACGATGTGAATGGAATTCACTAATCAAAATTACACACAACAATGGCATGCAATAAAGATACATAAAAGGCCTAGAAGACCTTTGGCAAGAGGCTAACCTAGAGTGAAGGAACCTGCAAACCTTAAAGTCTCAAACACAACAAAATACCCTAGGCAAATAAGTCCAAAGATGCAAACATTCATTACATAAGTTGCCACAAAAACTTAAATGATATATTGCAGCTAAGGTAATCACTATATATCTACCAGAAAGAAACCAAGTTAAGAACAAGATTTTTCCATGAATCACAAAAGAGGAATGATAAGAACATCCCCCCGCCCAACCCCTCAACAGAAAAAAAAAATCCTTAAATTGTTTTCATGGCTATATGACCATCAATCAAATTGACAAAAAGTTCAAAACAATCAACACATGCAAAATTTTTACAAATAATATATATAAAGATAGATACATTGTAACAAAAGACTCCTGAAACCTCTATTGGATAAAAGATTGGTACCACAGTGGCTATCTAAGAGTTCTAAATTATTCTATACAACGATGACTAGGATGGAGTAAAGTTGAAGGTCTTGACTATGAAAGAGATCCCAATATCTACGAGTAATATAAACACTTTGCAAGGAACTAAATATCACTATATATTTTTTCATTCAAATCTATTTAATTTATATATTTTCAAGCAAAAAACTATACATTGTCTATTTTTATTTATTATAATTGCATCGATGAAGCAATCATACGATCTTCTGGACTAATATTAAATAAACTAACATTAAAACAACCTTAAAACTCACATTCCAAGATTGCTAAACCTTAAAGTTATTATAATATCCAAAAAATGAAAAAAAAGGTAAATAGTGTTGTGACAATATACTTTTTGTTTTGAGTGTTGGTACGGTATGGTCCTATATCATATCAACTTGGTACCAAGATTACAGACCTTGCTTTCAACACTTATAAGTAAGAAAATATGTTGTTGTTGACTCCTTATTGATTTTGATGATTACAGAGCAATTAAGTATGGTACTAATATGTTTATTATGGAGATAAAAATCATTGCAGGTTAATACAGTAATACCAAGAAGAGAAAATGATGTTTCAATGTTCTATCTCAAAAGATTGAAACAAATGAAGTCATCCAATTTTTTACAAGCCCAAAGTAAGCTATCTGGGAGCTCTGTTGAAGAAATTCCTACACCCACAGCCTATTTTACTCCTCCTGGCCGAATGCTATTGAAATCTGGATAACTGGATTCCCAATCCAGCTAACTAGATTCCTTCTAGCCGCTTGCTTGTGTTTTCTAGTCAACTGGATTTCAAATCCAGCTAACTAGATTCCTTGCGAAGTCACTTGGCCTAACCATGCTCAAAACAAGCTGATTGGAGTTGCATTTTAGTCAACT
Organism: Calamus simplicifolius; assembly: GCA_900491605.1. Lineage (NCBI taxonomy): Eukaryota > Viridiplantae > Streptophyta > Magnoliopsida > Arecales > Arecaceae > Calamus > Calamus simplicifolius. The sequence continues at coordinate 1,077,578 of UESW01004199.1, forward strand.
ATTTTAGCCTAGAAAAGCCTTGGCCGAACCATGCTCAAAACAAGTTGACTGGAGTTGCATTTTAGTCAACTATTTTTGCCTATGAAGTCCCTTGGCCGAACCATGTTGAAAATAAGTCGACTGGAGTGAGATTTTAGTCAACTGAATTCCCTGTGACTTGGTTGAACCATGCTTGAAAAGAGTTGACTAGGCATCAAATCTAGTCAACTAGATTGGCTTATACAGTCACTTGGCCAAACCATGTGTGAAAAGAGTTGACTGGGGATCAAATTCAGTCAACTAAATCCATTGCTCAGTGAACCTGGCCGAACCATGCTTGAATATAGTTGACTGGGTATCAAATCCAGATTGCTATGAATATTCCTCCTAGGCAACTCATGTTGGAGTTTAGTTAACTGGATTTTGCATCCAGTCAACTAGGCTTGTTGCCTTTTACTCCCTGGCCGAATGCTTCTCAAGTTAGTTAACTGGATTTTGCATCCACTAAACTAGGCTTGCTGCCTTTTACTCCCTGGCCAAATGCTTCTCAAGTTTAGTTAACTGGATTTTGCATCTAGTCAACTAGGCTTGCTGCCTTTTACTCCCTGGTTGAATGCTTCTCAAGTTTAGTTAATTGGATTTTGCATCCAGACAACTAGGATTGCTTCCTTTTCTCCCTGGCCGAACCACCTTTAATTCTAGTTAACTGGATTCTATGTCCAGTCAACTGGGTAGTCGATTCCACTTCACCTGGGTGAGCTCCTCTGCAATCCAAGCTAACTAGATCATGTTTCTAGTCAACTGAAGTCTGCCTCTTTGGGAAGAAATCGGAGCTCTCTTCATTTTGGCTAACTGACGGGACATATGATGTTTTGGAAAATTTCTCCAACGGTCATCTTTACTCACATTCTTCTTTTCTTCATTTCTATTTCATCTCTAACGGCTAGTTTTGCATATTCAAACTCTTTAAATAGCCTTGATGTCAATGAAAAACAGAGAGGTGAATAGTAGAAAGTTTTTATTGCATACATCCATGGTTGTTCAGTGAGAAAGAAAGGAAGCTCTGCTTTGAATACGTGAGTGCTCTTAAAGATCATTGATTGCTCTTCCTTACTGAATCATCAAAGCTTCTGAAAGCATTCAAGGCTCCAGCTTCTTCAAAGGAGACTTCATTTATTGCTGAAGTGCATTCAAAGAAAGAAGCTCATTTGAGGAGTAGTCTGCAAAATTGTAAAATATTTATTTCTGAATATTTGCTCATTCTAGGAGCGTTGAATTCTTATTACTTTCTGAACTTGTTTGAATCTTGTAAAGGATTGGGTTTAACCCTTGGTAGTTTGTTGTAAGGTTCCCTTGTGCCTTAAAACAAGTTGCTAGCAGGAAAAGGCTAGGGTTATAATCGTTTGGTAAAATGATTGGTGTAAAATTTCCAAGAGATTCTTAGGAGTAAACGTAAGTACAGGGTTGGCACCGAACCACTATAAAAATCTGTGTTTGTGATTGCTAGCATATTTTCTGTGAATATCTTTATGTTCACTTCACCACACCACTACCGATTAAGTTTCAATTATTTGAAAGCACATATATACGCAATTAATTTTTAAGAAATCCAATTCATCCTCCCTCTTGGGTTGCTACATCTAGGCAACAGTTGTCAATGACAAAGCTACATTAACTCTATTAACACTAAATCAAAGTGATAACTCATACCGACCCAACCGTTTACCTTATTCCAAAAGATAAACTTCTACAAGTAGCCAAAAATCACTTGTTCTCATCCATTTTGGAATTTATACAAGCACTTATAGCAACACATTATGAATATGATCTACAATAATGAATATAAATAAGAGAACAAACAAATAAAGGTTTGCTAATTGACTTCCAAAAGTTTAAGTTGAGAGATCAAATCAACAATGATTATCAAGCTCAGCAACCAAATCATGTGTGGCCCAAACCATGCATTGGGGATTCAAACTCGTAATCTCTAGCAAACCTAAACTTTAACACCATATTTAGTAACCAATTAACTCTAAAAGATTAAGGGGATAGGGAAAGAATCAACAATATACATTAGACTTGCTAGCCCTAAAACCATTAATACCAAGGGTGCCATCGGATGTCCATGGTTCCAAGATAGAATGACTATTTCACTCGTAGCAATCTCTTTTATGTGTATTCCCACAAAGAGATTTATGAATGAATTCCCTTGCTTTTAGACTGCTCAAGAAAGTAAGTGAAAGAAATAGAAAGAACAAAAGAAAGGGAGCTTTCATGTGACCTGATCTAAGACATAAAAAAGCAGCTCCTTAAATATACTCAATTGAAATCCCACGCAGAATATAATAATAAAGTAAAAAATTCAAAATTGGGTTTTTTTTAAACTTTCAATAATTCAATATTAAAATAGATTGCAATGCCTTTATCTTATATTAGTGAGATCCAAGTACTTAAATCCAGAACATATTCCTCTTTTAGTTAAAAATGATCAGAATCTTCCTTAAATAGTAAGTGACTAGAAGAATAAATATGCAAAAGTTAAAATCATCATAGTCTTAGATATTGACTTTATGTATCAACTTTATATTTTGTTATAAGCTTGGAACGAATTTTACCCCAAAAAAATCATTGCTTTGGCTGCACTGTTTAAGGGCCCAAAGATCATTGAACCTCTCATCAATGAGTTGCAATATGAACCCCTTGGAATGGTCACACACTCATAGATCCAAAAAAATTATTCAATTTAAAAAGAAAACTAGTACTTAAATGAGCATTAGAAGTTATGGCATCTCTAAGTTTTGATGCACATTAATCTCAGACACGGCAGATCTTGCTCATGAACCCTATCCGGACCTTCTTGATATGGCCAAGCCGGTCCATAATGGGTGTAGTGATCCTCCTAGATCATTGTTTTTGAGAGGGAAAAAAACCAACAAGTGGGGGGAGCTCGGAGTACTTTTGACATCTTAGACTCTTATCTAAATGTTGGGCCTCATAGGCAAGTATCTCAATCAGCCCTAATTTTTAACAACATTAAGATAGGCTTCCAATAGACAATAGGTGACAAAAAAAATAGCAGAGGCAAGGCAAGGTGAAGCGAAGCAGGAAAAGAGTATATAAACATGGAAAAGTTGTTCTTTCTCAACATGAAACTAAAAGAAAACAAGAAAGTTTTGAATCTAGATAGAATTTGAATTGAACAATAACTGAAAAACAAAAGGAAAAAAAAGGTGAAAACTATTGCTTCAAAATAATAGTTCAAATATCAACAATCCCAATCTGATAAACAAAGTCCACTACACTTAAACTATCTCTTATTTTTCTGAATCACATGCTAAAAGACGAGATTTCTCCTGACGCTTGGACGGAAGTTGAATTTACCTCCCATCAATAACAGCAATGAAGTTTCCAATGAATTAATAAATGAAAATATAAAACAAGGACAGCTCTACAACTTGCTGGTGATGATTGCATCATGGATTAAGTCAATCACAAACATCTTTTGTTGGGGTTTAGTAGTTGATAAACAGCAATGGGATCAACCTCGCTGAAGAAGTACCTTGGGCTTTTACCTTTTCTTGCCAACAATCAGATTGGCATAGTGGTAACACGTCTGTTCTTGAACCCTTGATCCAGATTTCAAACCACCACATAGCCCCTTTTGCTGGATTATTTTAATCCTTTTTCTAATCCTTTTTCCTTTGCTGGATTATTTTAATCCAGATTTCACCAGATGCTCATGAATGCCATGAGCTCCCTAGAATCCCTGAAACGAAGCAACCAACGCTTTCCTCCACGAGTTGACCAAAGCATCTAGACGTGAAGAGAGAATGGAGGAGACAGAGAGAAAGATGAAGGATAGAGAGGATAAGAAGAATTCTTGGAAAAGAATCTGTTCCTTGTTCCATCCAAACCCTAAAAACTAAGGTTTAAATACATGACCAAGTGGGCTTGGCCCAGACTCAACAAAAACTCCTATGGACTAACCCAATGAGATTAAACTAATCCCAAATTCATGTACACCCGTGACTTGATTTACTCTCAATCCTTAGACCTACATCTAGTCCAATATAAGTTAGCTCAACCTAGGCCTTGATAGCACTACATCAGGCCTAACAATCTTCACTTTGGTGCTTTAAGGCCTTAGCATGTCCACCGTCTCCATTAGCTGCATACCTATGAAAGCTGTCTTATGAAAGAATCTTGATCAGTGCATCTGCTAGATTATTCTTTATATGTACCTTCATCAGCTCCACTCCATCTTTTTTCATCAGCTCTTTATAGTTGATGCCTTCCTTCTGATTGTATCCCTTGGCTACTAGTCCTGCCTTGTACCTAATACTCCCTTGCTCTGAAGGTCCTTTCTGGCGTTGATAATCCCATTTACAACCAATGGGTTTCTTTCCTTATGGAAACTAGACCAACTACCACGAGCCATTCCTGTGAAGATACTTTATCTTCTTTGTCATAACATGCATCTCCTCTGCCATAGCCTGGACCCACCTATCTCTATCTGGCTGTTTTGGCTCTCCACAGCCTCCTCATAGGTGTAAGGGTCTTTATTCACTGTCATCAGGGCATATGATACTGAATCCTCGAAGCCGTATCGAACTGGTGGTCGCACGTTCCTCCTGGACCTATGCAGTGCGATCCTAGTATCAGTCTCCTGTCCAACTGCATCTTGCTAAGTCTTCTGCCCAACTACATCTGTTGAACATTCTGGCTTTTAATACATCATGTTGAACATTCTGGCTTTTAACCCCTCTGTCAGTCCTTTTCACCATTCTGTTAGCCCTTTAAAGATCTCCAAATCACTCCTTCCTGAGCCTGACTCTGATACCGACTATTGGGATTTAATACTTGATGAATATAATGGGATTAACCTTGCTGGAGAAGTACCCAAAGCTTTTACCCTTTCTTACCAACAATCAGATTAACGTAGCGGTAACACGTTTATTCTTGAACTCTTGATCCAGAGTTCAAACCACATCACAAGGATTATTTTAATCCTTTTTCCATTCATGGCTGGATTCGGACGTGAAGAGAAGATGGAGGAGAGAGAGAAAGACAAAGGGGAGAGAGGATGAGAAGAATTTTTGAAAGAAAAGAATTCATCCAAACCCTAAAAATTAGGGTTTAAATAGATGACCAAGTGGGCTTGGCCCAGACTCAAAAAAACTCCTATGGACTAAACCAATCCCCAAGTCCGTGTACATTCATGACTTGATTTAATCTCAACCCTTGGACCCATATCCAGCCCAATATAAGTTAGCCAAACCTAGGCCTTCATAACACCACACTAGGCCCAACATCTTTCTCCCAGCTATTTATATGGGCTAGCTCCAAATGTAATAATCTGAACTACAAATTATAATACAACATTTCCAGTATTTTCGGATGGTCTCACATTGCAACACCTTTTACGATTACCAATAATTAAAAATGGTGCCAAAACGAGAGAGAGATTTGATCATCTTACCTCCAAGTAAAAGTCCTCGGCGTAGAGTAGAGTAGCAAAAAAGTCAGCATAAGTGGCCGGAGACAATGAATTCTGAGCACTGGTGGCACTACGTCCCTCTTGATCATCTCCTGCAGATGCCTTGGGATCTCATATCTGATCCTCTGCTCGATCTTTGTTGGTCCCAGTGATCTTTTCTCAGGTTCGGGAAGCTTGAATGGAGAAGACGGTGGAGAAGCCTTCCTCGAAGGAGTATATAATTCCTTGTTTGTCAAAGACGATGGAGAAGCCTTGAGCGGCGGAGCAGGAGGAGATACGGAAGCTTTTGACGAGGGAATCGTAGGAGACGGAGAGAAAATTGATGACGAAGAAGTTTCACAAGGCTTTTCTAGTAATTTTCTTCCAGAGACTAGCAGTTTGTTCTCAGCACTAACACTGGGAACACAAACTCCGGTATCGACGGCAGAGCAAGAAAATGGCAGGGGAGATGGAGAAGTAATCGAAGACCGAGAATTTTGCAGTGATGTTTTGATAGGTTCTATTAAGCTCCCCGGCTTCTTCTCAGAAAGGGAGCTAGTCGTGGATAATTTTACGCAATCTCGGGTATCGGTGGACGACGGCTTCTCCAATGATCTTTCCCAAGGTTCTTTCGAGATCGGTGACTTTCTGTCGGAAATAGAACCGATGGTGCCGGTCGCAGAGCAGGAAGACGGAAGAGAAGATGAAGAAGATTGATGAGGCTTTTCCAGCGATCGTTTGCTAGGTTCCGTCGAGATGGGAGGCTTTATCTCAGAAACAGAGCTTATAACGGATGATCTTGGAGAGCTAGAAGATTGCAAAGGAGACGGAGAAGCTCCAGCCTCCGGCAATTTCCTTTGCGAAAAAGGCTGCGTCTGCGAGCTAGAATCATGTGGCAGGTGATCTCCATGATTTCTTGCATGATTGATAATAGACCGGAGAACATCGAGCAACCACGGCATTGTTTCTACTCCGAGGCAAGCAAGGAAGAAGAGAGAAAGCCTGTCATTTCTTATATGGTTGAGAAAACGTCGGAGAACATCGAGCAACCATGGCATCTTTTCCGTTCCGAGAAGCGAGAAGTGAGAACTGAGAAGTGAGAAGGCCTGTGAGTGGAGCTAGCTTTCCTGGGGAAACGACTTTGTGCACCGCCGGCGGACCAATCACCGCGCGCGGTGAACAAGTCATCAAAAAAATGATTTTGATGGCTCCACCGCCCCCGTTTCCCTTCGGCATTAAGCCATCCTTTGCGCTTTATGCACATAAAAACATGGACGTACGCCTTTTCTACTCTCGCCGGAACTTATGCTCTAATTGTACGGAGAAAAAAAAGCAGAAAGAAAATAAATAAATAAATAAAAAAAATAAAAAAAAAAAAATAAAAAATAAAAAAGTTGATAATTTAATAATAATAATAATAATAATAATAATAATAATAATAATAATAATAATAAAAACAACGTTTTCATTACAAATGCTTATATATTTTTTATTAATATTTTAATTATTTTTTATGAAAGGAATCAATATTGGTGTTGAGGGATAAAATCGTTATTGCATAAATAATCGTGCAAGGGGGCTAGGATCAACCCTGACTCCCACGTGCTGAACAATACCCGCTAGAGATAAGTCAACCTCAGTAAATCGGGGCGCCTTAGCCCCTCACCAAGCCAAGGATTCCTAAGGCGCGGATCACATCTCTCGGCCTCAGCCGAGCCATATCGTCTCTCGGCCTCAGCCGAGCTATATCGTCTCTTATTCGACTGTGCTTCGTCAGCCGAGTCATTATATGCCCCGGCTAGACCCGGGCACTCAAGAACCTCTGCGAATTCGGCGTGGGAGAGTTCAAATTCGTAAGATTCCAAACAGAAATCATATCTGAGAGGGGCCTAGGACCCGCAAGAGTGGCCTAGAGCCCTGGAGCCTATATACTCGCCAAATATCGAGACATCAACCAGCTCTCCCAACCGTCGATCCTCTAACCAACAAGATACGAATCTTACTGACCTCATAACAAACTGGATTCAAATCCTAACGACTTTCGGACCCACGACGCCCTCAGGGAATCAGGTGATCCTCTATAAATAGAGTCGTCTGCCGACTCCTCAGGTATGCGCACTTGCTCACTGGCACACTCTCTTTCTGCCTTGGCTTCCCCCATTTTTCTCCATTAGCGATCTGCTCAGAGCTCTCGAAAGGCTACCTTTGGAGAGACTCTTCAACGAGAGCCTTCTCCTCTTGTTTGTTGATTGCCGATCTCCACTGACTTGAGCATCGGAGGGTCTTCCGCGGAGGGCCACCCCCAACGCCTCTCGCGTGAGGACTGTTTTGCAGGTCTACCCAGGAGGGAGCCCGTCCCAGAGCCCGATCGTGCCCGAGTCGGAGGACAGATTTCAGTAGTAACAAATTGGCGCTAGAGGAAGGGCCTCAAGTCCCATAAACTTGTGATTCATGCGACAAGAATCTCGATCTGAAAGAAAACTCCTCCTATGGCCAACCGAAGAAAGACTACCTCCGAAGCCCGGGATCAAGTCACCTCCCAAAGACCTGATCCGTGAGCAGCGTAGCGCCACCACCGCCGCCAATTGAGGCTCCATCACCACCGGCGGCCCTAGTGACCCAGGACCAGTTTACCTCGCTGGTCCAGCAAGTCCAGGCTCTAACCCACTTGATTCAGGGGCACTTTGAAGCTCCCCGACCAGTTGCTCCTGCCCCGCATCCTCCTGAGGAGAATGCAGCCCCCGCTCATCCGGCGACCTCCTCCTCCGGCCCGCATAGGGTTGCAGACCCCCCTGCCGCCCTAGGAAACTGAGCCAGCCCCCCAAGGGGGCCGTGGCAAAGACCTTCCCCGATCTCGGTGGGCCCAATCCCTCTCTCTGGTGTTCTCTCGCCACGACTCGATACCGTCTCATTTCTCTCCTCGTCCGGCCCCTCCTGTTGTGCCTGAGGAGATCCGCCAGGAGTTAGATGCCACCAAGCAGGCCCATCCCTCCACCATCAGACAGAGTAGGGCATTCCCTTTTCCGAGGGAATCATGGAGGAAGTGATTCCCTCCCACGTGAAGCTGCCCGCCATTGAGCCATATTTGGAGCCTCCGATCCTGACGACCACCTCAGTAGCTTCAGATCGATCATGATGTTCCACGGGGCATCAGATGCGATCCTCTGCCGCGCCTTCCCCTCCATCAGGGGATCCGCTTGAACCTGGTTCAATGCTTTGAAACCAGGTTCCGTTAGTTCGTTCGACGAGCTGAGCCGCCTCTTCATCAGCCAGTTCGTCAGCAGCCGTTGTCACCGGCGGAGATCCAACTCCCTCTTAGAGGTTAAGCAGAGAGAGGGGGAGTCCTTGAAAAAATATCTCGGCCGCTTTAACACGGCCATGTTGGAAGTGGACTGCCTTAATCATGAGGTGGCCATGTCCACCCTAGCAGGCGGAGTATTGAAGGAGAGTGACTTTTACCTAGCGCTGGAGGTCAGCTACCCTCAGAACCTCTCCAACATGATGGCTCTGGCAGACAAATATGCCAGAGTCAAAGAATGGAGAGCTGCCCGCACCGAGCTGACAAGGAAAAAAGAGCCCAAAGGCTCGGACAAGCACCGATCTGCCCGCCAGCCAAGTCCGCCTCGCCACCAAGGGTTCCTCTGCCCCCACCGAGGAACCGCACCGGAGCCCGCAAGGAGGTTCAACCAATTCACTCCGCTCACTGCCCCAAGGGCGGAGATCCTCATGGCGATAGAGCGCCAGCTCCCCCGACCACCTCCTCTCCGAGGGAATGCTGCCCAGAGAGATCCCACCAAATGCTGCCGCTACCATCGGGATTATGGCCACGACACTGAGGAGTGCTGGCAGCTGAAGAACGAGATCGAAAGGCTCATCCAGCGGGGTAGGCTGGACCAATTCAGGAGAGCACCCAAGCCAAGGAACAGAGGCGATCGTCAACCTGAGCCTCAGCAACCTCCTCCCCCGAATCCTCCGGTCGTTGGTCACATTAATGTGATCGAGGTAGTTGGCAGTCCGTCGAGCGGGTGGAACGATGAAGAAGGTTCGGCGCCGAAGAAAGCGCAAACAAATGAGTCTCCTTCTCCGACAGTGACCTCCGAAAATACAGTTCCGCATGATGATGTGTTGGTTGTATCCCTTAATCTGAACAACTATGATGTAGATCGAATTCTCATTGATAGTGGAAGCTTCGTCAATGTTATGTACCTCGATGTGTTTCTGAAGATGAAACTGCTTATGAAGAATCTCTGAGCCGTGGACTCTACCCTAATGGGGTTCACCGGCGATGTTATCACCCCCGAGGGGGTCGTGACCTTGACGGTCCGCGCGGGGACTTGGCCTTCCGTTGCCACGGTCCACATAGATTTTCTGGTGACCAAGCTTCGGTCGCCCTACAATGCAATTTTTGGAAGACCCGGCCTGATGTCCCTTAGAGCCGCTGTCTCCATCCCGCACCTAGCAATGAAGTTCTCTACCGGATGGGGAGTGGGAGTAGTCCGAGGAAACCAAGCTGTAGCTCGGCAGTGTTTCGTCACCAGCCTGCAATCCAAATTGCTTGAGGTTGATGGACTGGATGCTCGGGAAGATTTTATCGAACAACGAGGAGAACCAGCTGAAGAGCTAGAGGAGGTTCCGCTGAGCGAAGCATGGCCAGACCGAACTATAAAGATCGGGTCGCTGCTAAAAGGGAAACCTCGGACGGAGCTGATCGACTTTCTCCGAAGGAATGCTGATGTTTTCGCCTGGTCAGCTTCCGATATGACGGAATCAGCCCGGATGTCCTCGTCATCGTCTTAATGTGGATGAGATGTCCCGGCCCATAAAGCAGAAGAAGAGGAGCTTCGCCCCTGAGCGGCAGAAGGCGATTGAGGAAGAAGTCGACAAACTTGTTAAGGCAAACTTCATTCGGGAGATAAACTATCCGAGCTAGTTGTCCAATGTTGTCATGGTAAAGAAGTCGAATGGTAAATAGCGGATCTGCATCGACTTCACCGACCTCAATAAAGCCTGCCCGAAGGATAGCTTCCCTCTCCCTCGGATCGATCAGCTTGTAGATGCTACTTCAGGGCATCAGATGCTAACCTTCATGGACGCCTATTCCGGCTACAATCAAATCCGAATGGCGCCTGAGGATGAAGAAAAGACCGCCTTCATAACCGATCGAGGTACATATTGCTACCGTGTCATGCCATTTGGTCTAAAGAATGCAGGTGCAACTTACCAAAGGCTGGTCAATAAGGTCTTTAAGGAGCAAATCAGCCGAAACATGGAGGTATATGTCGACGACATGCTGGTCAAAAGCAAAGAAGCTTCCCAGCACATTGAGGACCTCTCTGAGAGCTTCGCAATGCTCCGAAAATATCGGATGAAGCTCAACCCGATAAAGTGTGCCTTCGGTGTTAATTCTGGGAAGTTTCTGGGCTTCATGGTTTCTCAGTGAGGCATTGAAGCCAACTCGCAGAAGATTCAAGCCCTTTAGCAAATGACACCCCCAATATCTATCAAAGAGGTCCAACGCCTGACGGGAAGAATCGCGGCCCTCAACTGCTTCGTAGCTCGATCGGCCGAAAGGTGCCTTCCCTTCTTTAAAGCTCTTCGATCTGCCAAGAATTTTCAATGGACTCCCGAGTGCCAGAAATCATTCGAGGACCTCAAGAGGTATCTCGGCTCGCCACCTCTCCTCAGCAGCCCCAACTCGGGAGAGATGCTATTCCTGTACTTGACGGTTTCAGAAGGCGCAATTGGCTCAGTTTTGGTCAGAGAAGAGAAAAAGACTCAAAAGACGATCTACTATGTCAGCAAACTACTCCAGGACACCGAGACAAGGTACACCCGGATTGAGAAGTTGGTTTTGGCCCTGGTAACGTCGGTTCGGAGGCTACGGCTATATATCCAGTCGCATTCTGTGACGGTCCTCACCGACCAACCCATCAAGGCGGTGGTTCATCGCCCGAAGACATCAGGAAGGATGGCTAAATGGGTCGTCGAGCTAAGCGAGCATGACATCCGATACCAGCCTCGCTCGGCCATCAAGGCCCAGGTTCTAGCTGACTTCCTCCTTGAATGTACTATCTCGAAGGATGGTTCCACTCCAGACTCCCCCGAGCAACCGAAATATGATGCCCTGTGGCTGCTCCATATTGACGGATCGTCCATTGCCGGTGGCTCAGGCGCTGGTCATGTGCGGGGCGAGTTTGAGGCTCGAGAACCAAACATGATTCTGTATCTCCAGAAGGTGCAGGACTTGCTTTCCCACTTCTCTGAATTTGAAGTTATCCAGATCCTCAGATCTGAGAATGCCCGTGCCGATCTACTATCCCGACTGGCAACTGCGGAATCGATGAGTTCCGAGCGAAAGTTTCCCTTGGAAATCCTGGAAAAGCCTAGCATCGTGGAGGTGGACCGAGTGATGCAGATTGAGGCCGAACCATCCTGGTTCGACCCATCTCGAGGTATCTCAAAGAAGGGTCGCTCCTAGCCGACCGTAAGGAGGCAAGAAAGCTAAAATTGCAAGCTGCCCACTATGTGTTGGTCGACGACCAGCTCTATAAGCGATCCTTTTCCATGCCGTTGCTCAAGTGCCTTCGCCCATCTGAAGCTGATTATGCTCTTCGGGAGGTACATGAATGAATTTGTGGCAACCATCTGGGGAGTCGATCTCTATGCCACAAGGTGCTGCGCCAGGGGTACTATTGGCCCACTATGCAAAAGGATGCTGATGATCTCATCCGAGCTTGTAACTCATGTCAGAGACACTCCAACATCTAGAGGCTCCCCTCCGCCAGTTTAGTCCCTATTTCCTCCGCTTGGTCCTTTGCTAAGTGGGGGATGGATATTCTTGGCCCTTTCCCCCTCGCCACTGGACAGAGAAAATTTTTATTTGTCGCCATCGACTACTTCACCAAGTGGGTGGAGGCTGAGGCAGTTGCCCAAATAACCGAAGCTCGGGCCAGGGACTTTGTGTGGAGATCCATTATCTACCGCTTCGGCCTTCCGCATACAATTATCACTGACAATGGCAGACAGTTTAATAACCCAAAGTTCCAGGGTTTCTGCGAGGAACATAGGATTGCCACCGCCTTACATCGGTGGGGCATCCACAAGCCAATGGAGAAGCCGAAGTAACTAATCGGACCCTGCTTCAAGGGATCAAAGTTCGGCTCGCTAGAGCCCGAGGCGCTGGGCGGACGAACTTCATCACGTCCTATGGGCCTACTGCACTACCCAGAGAATCCCCACCGGTGAGACCCCGTTCCGGATGGCCTTTGGCACGGAAGCCATCATCCCTATGGAGGTAGGACTCCCTTCTCCGCGAGTGGAGAGCTACTCAGAGGAAGCTAACGACGAGCAACTTCGCACCAATCTCGACCTGGTGAAAGAGATCAGAGAGAAAGCTCGAATCAGAGTAGCTGCATACCAGCAAAGAGTGGCTCGCTACCATGCCTCTAGAGTCAAAGAAAAATCCTTCTCTCCCGGCAATCTCGTTCTCCGGAAAGCATTCGTCTCCAAGCCACTAGAGCAAGGAAAGCTATCGCCAAATTGGGAAGGCCCTTATCAAGTGGCGGAAGTCATTGGACCCGGCACCTACAAGCTCCAGGATTTGGACGAAAAATTCGTTCCCCAGACGTGGAGTTCGGACAACCTCCACATATATCACCAATAAAGTATGCTCTCTATAGACTTGCCCCATTTACAGCTTTGGCTTCTTGTTTCTATTATCCGCGCACGACCGCTACGGTCGTTTTTTCTGAAAGGTCGTAATAGAAAACAGATGTCGTTTACGCATCCATTCTTGGCACAACCGAGCTATTTCTCGAGCCAAATCTCCAAACCTCGGTAGGGCCGAGCCTCGAGTTAAATCTCCGAATCTCGGCAGGGCCGAGCCTCGAATCAAATCCCGTACCTCGGTAGGGCCGAGTTTTGAGCTAAATCTCCGTACCTCAGCAGGGTTGAGCCTTGAGTTGAATCTCCGTACCTTGGCAGGGCCAAGTAAAATATCAAAAGACTTCGTTCAGATTCGGGCAGCTTACAAGCCCCGGCCGAACCAAACATCAAAGATACTTCGTTCGGATTCGGACAGCTTACAAGCCCTGGCCGAACCAAATGTCAAAGATACTTTGTTCGGATTCGGGCAACTTACAAGCCCTGGCCGAACCAAACGTCAAAGAAACATTGTTCGGTTTCGGGCAGCTTACAAGCCCCGGTTGGATCAAACAGTCTCCAAAACATCGTTCGGATTCGGGCAGCTTACAAGCCCCAGCCGGATCAAACAGTCTCCAAAACATCATTCAGATTCGGGCAGCTTACAAGCCCCGGGAGCCGGGTCTTATCATTCTGCTGGGTCTTATCATTCTGAAACCAAACAATCCCTCAGCGGTGATTTTTGAAACCATGTCGCTGGGTCTTATCATTCTGCTGGCTGAAGAAACACCGAGCAAGATTGCAAAGAAACAAGGGGACAAATTTCTCCAGGAAGAAATGAAGGGATGCCACGAATGGGAATAGCGTTGCTTCGACTTTGCTTCCCCCCGAAGGAAACCACCTCAAAAGAAGATAAGGCATCTCGATCGAAACGCCCGCAACCGCCGCTGCAGGCACCATGAAACCGGGATTTGCTGCGTGGCGCTCCCCCAACCGTTGCACCTAGAAAGCGACGGTTCCATTCCGTAAAAGCAAGACGGCCATGCGGCGCTAATTAGAGCATCATTACACATGCTGTCAAATCCAAACCCACTCAATCATGTCACCCGGAGTTATACTCCCTACGCCCGAACCTACGCTTCGAACTAGGGAGTGGGTGGCATGTGTTGAGGGGTAAAATCGCCATTGCATAAATAATCGTGCAAGGGGGCTAGGATTAACCCTGACTCCCACGTGCTGAACAATACCCGCTAGAGATAAGTCAGCCTCAATAAATCGGGGCGCCTTAGCCCCTCACCGAGCCAAGGATTCCTAAGGCGCGGATCACATCTCTCGGCCTCAGCCGAGCTATATCATCTTTCGGCCTCAGCCGAGCCATATCGTCTCTCGGCCTTAGGCAAGCCATATCGTCTCTCGGCCTCAGTCGAGTTATATCGTCTCTTATCCGAGTGTACCTCATCAGCCGAGTCATTATTATGCCCCGGCTAGACCCGAACACTCAAGAACCTCTGCGGAATTCGGCGCGGGAGAGTTCAAATTCGTAAGATTCCAAACAGAAATCATATCTGAGAGTGGCCTAGGACCCGTAAGAGTGGCTTAGAGCCCTGGAGCCTATATACTCGCCGAATCTCGAGACATCAATCAGCTCTCCCAGCCGTCGATCCTCTAACCAACAAGATGCGAATCTTACTGACTTCATAACAAACTGGATTTAAATCCTAACGACTTTCGGACCCACGATGCCCCCAGGGAATCAGGTGATCCTCTATAAATAGAGTCATCTGCCGACTCCTCAGGTATGTGCACTTGCTCACTGGCACACTCTCTTTCTGCCTTGGCTTCCCCCATTTTTCGTCATTAGCGCTCTGCTCAGAGCTCTCGAAAGGCCACCCTTGGAGACTCTTCAGCGAGAGCCTTCTCCTTTTGTTTGTTGATTACCGATCTCTACCAACTTGAGCGTCGGAGGGTCTTCTGCGGAGGGCCACCCCCAACGCCTCTCGCTTGAGGACTGTTTTGCAGGTCCACCCAGGAGGAAGCCCGTCCCAGAGCCCGATCGCGCCCGAGTCGGAGGACAGATTTCAGCAGCAACAATTGGAATGAAACAAAATAAAAAAAAGTATTCTTAAGTTTTTTCTTCAAATCTTTTCAATTTTGAAGAAAAAATTTTAAATAAAATTCAAAGATTTTAAAGAAAAAATTTTTAGATGAGGCTTATTTTTTTTTTATCTTTTTTTTTTTTTTTTTTTTTATTTTTTTTTTTTTTTTTTATTTTTTCCTCTCTATTCAATACAATGTTAATTCCCACTTATAGAACGGTACGGAAATCGCGCAATACCTTCGTCCAAACCGTAAAAGGACAGGTTCGAACACAATCGGGTAAAACCATTGGCCCATGCCACCATAGCTGTCAAGCCTGGATAGCTTGGTACATCATATAGGCCATTAGGTAATACGTCAAACTAAACAAAATAATACCAAAAAAATTAGAAGTGCAGGTTTAACATTTGGGTCGTGAGTCAATTGATTCAATCGAGTAAATCAATTTAATCGAATCAAATAATATTATAATTATTTTTTAATTTAATAATATAAAATAATAAATATAAATACAATTCAAATGAAAAATTAAAAAAAAATCTAAAAACTATATTGGATCAATTTGAAACCCAACTAGTTCAATGGGTTTTTGCAGTTTTCATCAAATCATATAAAAGTCAACTTTAATAATAAAATCAAACCGAACTGATGATTGATTTCCGGTTGAACTGATTGGACCAGCCAGTCTGATCCGATTTACAAAACACTGGTCAAGATACTTTTATCATCATAATTTCTGGCTCCTTTAACCAATCGGTAATCGGTTATCTCTAATGAGAGATCCTTGCATTGTAGGGTAGTCTTACCATTTCAGATTACTTTAAGCAATAGAAATAGTCTAGATGGCCAAATAAGAAATATAAAAAAATAAAAGATAAAAATAAGAACGTGCATTGATTTAATATGGTTAAGCCAAGTGACCTATATTCATGATGAAGACAATGATATAAATTGGACTAAGCATAAAAAGACTAAGCCTATGTTTGGATGGAGAGAAAACTAAGGAGGAAAGAAAATTAGAGGAAAAATAGAGAGAAAATGAAATTTAGAGAAAAGTAGGGAGAAAAAAAATTAGAGGAAAAAACAGGAAGAAAAAAGTGGTGGGCTCTACCTAAAAGTTTTCTCTCTGAAGTTGAGAGATTTCGGAGAAAAAACTCAAGGGTGCTCTTTTATTTTTTTCATTCCAATATTGATCCTTCCAAAGAAAAAACTGATACATTTTTAATCATTTGTAATAAGGCATTATTGTTATTGTAAATTATCAACTTTTTTTTTTTTTATTTTCCTTCCACTTATCCAAACAGAAGGAGAGAAAATATTTTCTCTCCACTTTTCTCTTCTCTCTATTTTCTTCCTTCATTTTTTTTTTTCCCTACTTTTCTCTTCATCCAAACAGAGCATGAGTTATAATGATTATTTCATTACAACTCTATCTCATACAAACTAAAGCCCACATACACCAAATATAAACTAAAACACCTTTTCTAAACTCTTCACCTCTCTTTTGTCTCTTGTTTCAAAATGGGTGGCTAAACTCAAAACAAACTCTAACAAATCTCCATCATGCTTCAGATTAACCAAGCTAATTATCTTGAAACTTCCTTAGTATCTTTGTCATCATGCTCCAATAAGCATTAACATCCATACACTCCAACCAAGTCCAAGCAACATTTGAACTTACCTTTTGGGACTGGCTTGGTTATTATATCAGTATCTTCAACGATGATCTTCCTATTTACATACACTAAGCCCATATGTAGAACCATTTAAGCACTTCAAAATCTATTTCAAGGCTTGCTGGTGCATTTTCTCAAGGTTATTCATATATTTTCTTAAGGTTATTCATATATCTACTAATCACACTTAGCATGTGAAATATTTGGTTGAGTACAAACTATCACATACATCAAACTATCAATGATGCTAGCATAGGATATTCATGCCATATGCTCCATCTCCTTAATTTGTGGTGATAATGAAGCTGATAACTTAAAATAAATAGTTAGAAGAGCACTCATTGTTTTAACTTATCTATATTAAAGTGTTCAAGCACCTTTTCAATGTACTTTCTTTGTAATAAGTACAATCTGCCTACTCATTGATCTTTAAAGATCTCCATACCCTAACCCTTCTTTGTTGCACTTAAGTCCTTCATTTTAAACTCACCACTTAACTAATTTTTCTTCAGAGACTCGTCTCTTTAAGCATACTTTACTCTATTCTACTTGTTGTATGCGTAGTGCTTACAAAAATCTAACTTATTTGTCTTCACACCATCAAGTAAACCTCTTTTGGATAATTTCAATATCTTCTTCTTGCTCAAATACACCAACTGCATTTATCTTAGCCAAGTAATATATGCATTTGATAACTCAAAGGATAAAGAAACCATAAGTATATCAGCAATAATACTTCCTTAAGTGATATAAGTCATTCACCAACCATCCTTTGATTATCATAAAAATACTTTTATCTCAATTCTAAAATATCTACAGCTTTGGTGTCAGCTAATAGAATCATCCCTACCTTTGATTGATAGGAAAAAAATATTTTTTAATGGGAGTCATATGAAAGAAACAAATAAGATCAAGAATCCACTCCTTACTAGATTTACTGATATTGATTGAAAGTATCCGCTTCTTGCATCACTGAAACTTTCTATAATGTCCCCTTTGGCTACACTTGTTTTAGCTTCAAAGATAGTTTTCTTATCATCCTCTCCTTTGGGCAATTCTTCATAGTAAGTCCTTTTTTATGACAAAAGAAGCAATGAACCATTTATGCAAGATAAAGAAGAGATTTTAATGACTTATGTCAACATTGGTACAACGATGCCAATTTCACTAGAAAGAAAATGTTGAAGATCGCAAGAATTATCTTCTCGAACACTGACTCCCTCACAAATCCCAAGCCCCACGTATACTCGATAGAAGGTAGATACTTCTCCTAAACTCATCATCTCTCTTCTTATTCTCCCTTCGGAAAGGTGTAAGAAAGGGTTACATATGCTTCATAGAAAAGGATTTAAAGTGTCATATATAGACTAAGATTAATGTTCTATGCATATTGGAAAACATGTTTATATTGAGTTTGTCAAACTCAAAACAAACTCTAATAATTATAAAATAAAAAAATTATAATCAATTTAGATAGTCAAATTTATTGCCAAAATATCGTAAATTTTTATAAAAATATTACATAAAAACAATCGTTGGTAAGGTTTTGCTTGGTGACATGTTCTTTGAAACAACAACTATTCAATGTATTAAATCCTAGGAATTAAGACAATAAATAATAGATTTGATATTTTAATATATTAATCAATTTGACCCATTAAGAATTTAAAGACAATGAAAAATATTTTGAGATCTATGCAATTTATATATTAGATATAAGAAATTAATATAAATAGATGCCTTTAGTAAATATCATGATAACTACTAGATGGATATTAACCAAAGCAAAACTCATGCTCATAATGGTATTTTTTAATAAATATAAAAATAGTGAGTTTATTTTTATTTTTTTAGTGTATATTATTACTGTTCCAATCATAACAAGCCCTACATTAATTTTAAATTTAATTGTTTATGAATAATCACTTAATCAAGTCCACATCTTATAATTTTTTCTCTAGTTTTTCTGTTTCCTATTATCTCTCCAGCTCTAACAGTCTCCCATAATTTTAAATTTAAATATTTTAAGAGCTCTCTCCATAATTCAATCATCATAACTACAATTTTCAATTATATTCTTATTTTATGTATTAACATTTGCTAGTGGGTATTAAACATGCTGAGATTGCTAGAATAGTTTATACTTAAATAAGATGAGCAGGTTAAAAAACAAAAACTCAACCTTTATTAGAATAATTGAAGAATAAAAAGGTAGCATAAAGAGAGAAGTTATAATAAAAACATCAAAAAAAAAAATGCATACTTTATTCAATTTGTTTGCTTTAACATATATATTTTTGAATGACTCCATCACCGTATATCATGCCAATGTGTCTCATTTGTGCTTCCTCTTCTTTTCTATTCATATTGTTTTTCTTACTATTATTTATATACCTTTTTATTTTTCACTTAAATAAACAAATAAATAAATTTTGATAATAACAAACTTTGTCTAAACAATCAGAAAGTGAAAGTAACGAACCACACATTCAGCATCATTTTTTTGGAATGCTAGTTTCATTAAATGCATCTCCAAACAATTGCTTCACTTTATTCTAAAGATTATTTTATTCATAGATATAAGTATTGTAAATTATTTTTTAACTTTCTAAAATCTCCAAAACATGCCTTGTAGGTAACAATATATCTTGTAGATAATCTTGAGTTGTTCAATATTCATAGAAATATTTTGCTCAATTTAATTGACATAAAATATTTTGTGCTAATTGCAACAAGGCTTTGTCATTGTTGTGTAATTGACACAAAATCAATGCTACTTAAGATTTTGCTCAATAATTTTTTAGAAAAAAATTAAGTGCAGAATTATTGAAGGTCATTGTTTAACCTTCATTCCATAATTTATCTTTAAAAAATTATTTATAGAATTATTTTATATAATTATAAACATTAGATTTTCACATATAATGTGGAGGTTTTGCTGCTAATGGCAAAATTGACGTTAAAAAATAAAAGAGATGCACTAATGAGGAAAAGAATGTAACAAAATTGAATTTTATGTTGTCAAGTTTACATATATTTCAACATATTCTTTGGGATAAGTGAATATGCATTTAGTCGTACATTTATTTATTTCTATAGATAAGAAAAAGAATATTTTCTAGGAATCTAAAAACAATATAAGATGATATATCATGACTTTATGCATAATTAATATGAACCTCCCCTTTGGATATGATTTCCATTTTTATATCTTATCAAAAACTTATTTTATAATGTAAAATATTATATTCATAATATTTTTATTATTAAAAATTTAAATCATTAATTTAAGAATATTTTATCATAAAAATATTATTTTTATAATAAATAAAAAAATTCATTATTCAAAAAAATCTTGTCATATTATAAATGGTTATATATTTTTATGAAACCACATGAATATTTCAATAGCCATAATATTTTTTGAAAATTTATAAATGCATAATTAATATTAATATTCAATAAATATGCAATTTAAAATTATAGATGAGTAATTTTGGTTTAACATCTTGTTGATTTTTTAACAAAGATTCATTGTTCTTGGAAAATGATAAGAGAGATTATATAATACCAAAGATAATCATTACATATCTATTATTTAAAGAACAATTACAGGAGTTCATGAGTATAGTCTTTTTTTTTCCATAGTCTTTGCTTAATTTTTCTTGGACTATTTTTTTTTTAATTAGCATCATGTTACATAACTATTTATCTTAGAATGCAAATTTATTATATTCTTCAAAGAAAAATACAAAAAAAAATTTAAAAGTGTTTAGTAGAATATAATCTAGTAATCAGATATTTGTAATTTAGAAATGAGATGACACCCACCTTTATAAAAGCAAGTGTGAAAATAAGTAAATTTGTATTGAAAATTTTGCTATCTAAAACTATCATATATGTTTTATTCTATTAATGCTCTACTTCCCATTAACCAAAAAAATTAATGAATCTATGTTGTAAGAATACATGATTACATATGTTTATCTAAAATTGATTTAAGATATTGCAAGAATATTTGAAGGTTTGAATAAGAGAAATGATTGAAATATATAGATTTTCAGTCTATTTAGTGATATCTATTTTGTTCTAGTTATTTACCAAGTCAAAACCGGTTTAAGGTTTCTTGAACTCGTATAACGGTAGTAGGCAAAACCATGCATCCCAAATGTTTGGTCAATGCCTCTTTTATTTCAAATATCTATAATGCCTATGCATCCATGCAATGACAACTTGTTATTATAAAAGAGTACATCTTTTATGTAATTCAAGTAATAGTTGGTGGTATCATTGCACTCACTAAAGAACTTGCAAGTTTTTTCCATTTTTATATACTAGAACCTATAATTATTTTTGTGCTATACCCAATTACTTTTATCATTTTAGTAAAAAGCAAGTGCTATTTTGATCATATTCTTTCTAAATTTTAAATTTTTATGGGCATAAAGATAAAAATAGAAAGAGTAGTTGGATCTAATGAAATTTCTATTAAAGTTTAGAAATATTTAGATAATGCAAAAAATAATTTAATTGATAAATTCATTTCATAAGATCTTAAAGTCAGAGATGCCTTGTAATTGGAAGAAAAGAACCATTGTAGGTATTTAAAATGATATTAGTTATTATAATATTAAACTCATTTATCATATTATAAAACTTTGAAAAAAGGTAATTAAGTATAAATTGAGATGCAATACAAAAATAAAAACTAGTTTAATTTTATCCCAAAAAGTTTAACAGTAAAAGATATTTTTCTTAAGAGATTAATGAAGAAACATTTTTAAAAAAAGTAAAATCTTCATACAGTTTTTATTAATTAATGCTAGAGTCCCTATAAAATTTTACAATAATTGTTAGAAAACAAAAAAAAGTATCTGCTAGATATATTAATATAATAAAAATATATAATAAAATAATTATTAGTGTAAGAATTACTAATGATAATAATGATGAATTTTTAATTTTAATAGGTTTGTATTAGGAATATACTCTTAGTTCTTTCTTCGCAAGCCATACTCGATCAGAAATATGGGAAGCAATAAAAAGTGGCCTAATTCAATAAAGCAACCATAAGGCTCTGCAATTCCATCAACAAAAACTGTCAGTCTCTGCAAATTTTGGCAAGAGCTCATATATGCATTTGGTTGAAAAAGTAGTGTTCACTAGGATCTAGATCCAAAACATTCAGGAAATGTTTTAGTACAGATCATTGGCCATCTCTTTATGTCTGTCGATAGAATCAATTAGGGCTTAGCCTTTGATCCCTATTACCTAGGTTTTCAGGTCCAGATGCCAGTTCAAAGCTCTTGAACAGAGAGAACCTAATGGGACCACATTTTGCCACCATATGCTTCAACTTGTATTAATGCTGGGCATGTAATTAGTGCATCAAAAACCAGTCTTTATTCTGAAACAGAACTGCAGCATCTGCTCCAGTTATCTGGTTCAAATGCCTCCTTATACAATATGTGATGAACATAGGATCTTTCTTTGAGTATGGTTCCCTCTCAAGAAGCCTCTGGAAAAGTGATTTCTTCAGTCCATTCATCCTTGCTATATCAGCTCGTACCCAACCTGGAAAATCTTTTGATGAACCTGTGATCACAATGACTGCCTTGCTGTTTACCAGATTAGAGAGAGCCACTACCGTTTCAGGCTCAGTAGCAGAAGAAGCATCAACCAAGAAGATGTGAGTAAAATGGTTGGCTTCAATTCCAGCAGCATGAAGCCTAAAGCTGCTGACAAAGGTAGATGTTATGACTTCAAACGCTTGGAGTTCTAAAAGTGAGGGGCAAGTGAAGCACTCTCCTTCATATAGGCATGCTGGGATAATGTCTTCTGGCACATCATCATAATCCCGGAAGGCAGCATTGGCTCGGAACAGCTTTGACTCTGGAATCGCCAACATCCACTTTTTCATCAGTTTGTCACATGTCCGGTTCCTTGGAGCGCATACAAGAATACGGCTGTGAGCACAATTTCTGTTAATTTGGAGAACTGCTTCTTGAATGAGAGCCCCAGTAGTAGAGAGGGATCCTACTGGAGTTTCTGACAGTGGGCCCTCAATGAGATAAGGCAGAGGACCTTTGAGATTTAGAATTCGACTTACTACAGCTAACCGACCATGGCTTGAGCTTATGTAGGCTGGAACAACAGATGACGGCAAATTTAGGGAGCTGGTTCTGGAACTTGGATCAGGGAAGAGGATTCCACGCATTAAAGGATCCATTGCAGCTAAGACTGCTTGATGAAACCGCTTAAGGCAAACTCTGTTGAAGGAGAAGCTAACATCATACTTCTTTGATGGCGAATGCTGCTTGTAGAAATCATCTCCAAATTTTACCAACACAGTCGTGCTCCTGATTACTCGAAAGAGGATTCCCTGGCTCATAAAAAATAAGCTTGTGACTACCATGTGTATCAAATGGTAAATGTGTGAGGTTTCTTGTCTCATAAAATTTTGAATTTAGTTAAAGAAAAATTAGCACAAGATAATCTGTGTGTGTGTGTGTGTGTTAGAGAGAGAGAGAGAGAGAGAGATTGTTAGAGTTCAAGTTTCAGTCAGGATACTGAATTAACAGAAATTCAAATCAACTGTTTTTCATAAGCATGCTGCACCCCTCTTTCAAAATACAGCTGATCAAGCAAATCCATATGATCCACTTCATGTCAATTCAGTTGATGATCAAATGTGTTCTGAAATCATCCTTCTGCAAATTGATGTGAATTTCCATCCAATTAAATTTAGGAAAGGGAGGGGGATAAGCCTACTTGGTGGCTGGGAAGATCTGTCTTATTGGTCATAACTTAAGTTCATGCAACAACATGCAACTAACTAGAATACTCTTAGGCCAGGAAAGAGTCTAAATGAAGGAGAAGGATGGTAACTTGTGATACAAGGAGCTGTCTTCGTCTTTAAGGTACAAATGACCCATACAACCCAATCAAACAGAGTCTTCTTAGTATATAAAGTGCCTAGTAGGAAAAGCCCTCGGTTGTCTCAGTCAGCAAATTTCATTCTGCATGTTTAGCTTCTAGGCTGAATACACTATACTGAACAAGCACTATAAAATAAAGCCTTTGAGGTTGCCTACCTTGGACACTATCCCACATGCAGAATAGAACTTCGGAGCATTATTTGGGTGCTCTTATTTGTCTCCTCTATACAATAAAAAGCTTGTTTGATTTAAGAAATTGTTAAATTTATTGAAAAGTTTGGCAAATTTCCTCGTACTGTTTTAAAATTCAAGAAAAGAAAAGAAGTCTTCTTTTAAGTTTCCACAAGCAAGGCATGAAAACTCTATTTCAATTTCAGTTTCAGTAGAACTTGTAGAATTTTGATTTCAGCAGTTTCTATGATTTTGACAGTTTCACTTCAACTATTGGAGTTCCAGTCAAAAGTCAGAAAAAATACAAGAAGGAAACAAAAATAGAAGAAAAAACTAAGGGCCCAGATAAGTAATTTTACAACATTCAGTGTGCTTGACTCATGTTGATAAGCTTTAATCCCATTGATTGTGCATTGGGTAAAACTTAGGTACTAGAGAGAATGAATCTAAATAATACATTATGAGCCTCGTTGGGGAAGGTCTTATGTAGTTACCAATACTATCAAAGAGGAATCAGCCCACAACCTACATAGTGGCATGAATCTTTTTGAGATGAATCATAAGCTGATGATCATTGGTGTTTGTAATTGGATTTGGATCCTTTTCCAGCAAGGATGCTAGAGCTTAAATAGGGAGAGCATGTGAAGACATATGAAATCATATGTTTAGTTGCACAAAGGTTATGCTTTTGGAAGTTTTTGGATACATACAGGGCCAAAGAATCTAAATAATACCTTCTGTCTTCCCTTTTGGATGATGTCCTAGGTTTTCTTGTTTTGTGATACATATGCTCTTTACTTATATCATGCAAATAGTCACAAACAAAAGCTAATATTTGCATACAAATAAAATTCATAAGCTATACTATCATCTTATGCCATGAACATAAAAGCTATTTATTTCTTAAACCTTATTTATTCAAAAATTCATTAGTTAGTGTGGAACTTTTCATTACCTAGTAAACAATTTTTCAGAAAAAGTCACAAATATATTAAATTTGTGCATTTCCTTTTCATTCTGACTATTTATGTACGTGCATCAAATTATAATAATGGTTACTGTGAATAATGGTGCCTTCTATTGCATTTATTTTATACAAATGTAATATTGTTACTTTGCTGTGAATAATGGTGTCTTCTATTTAATTGTTTGCAATTGGGAGGCCTTGGCACATCAAGGGTTGTTTATGATTTATCCCCTTTTAAACCAACTAGGAAAAATGGAAGTTGGCACTACTTAAATCAATTAGGGAATCCCAGATATGATAGTAAACATCAAAATAAATCTTTTAAAAGCAGCCATGGCTGTTTTGTTCTGAACTTAAGTGAACTACTGATATTGGAGCATTTTAGTTAGTTTTGCTTCAATTGACCAAAAACTTTTGAGTTGGGCATCACTGTTTCTTCAGCCTTGATTAGAAACCAAAACCCATCCATTTTGGTCAAAGGCACTATCTGTTTCAAGCAAAATATAAAACCTTGATTGACAGTTCTCTTTTCAAATTTACTAAGCTGTAGCATACTAATTATGGAAAATGGACATGGAATAAAATCACTGTTCATGCAATCTTGTCTTCAAATTTTACTTTTTGATTGAGTTACTCAACTTCTATGAATGATCCTGTCTATTTTGACAAGACTGGTATCCATGGTCATTTGCGAATCATTCAAGATGCATATCCAGCCCCTCATTGAATAAAATTCATCTCACCATATCTATCCGAAATATAAACTAAGGTAGTGTTTGAAATAGGGAATAAGAAGGGATATCCCCAGGATATCCCCTCTTATTCCCAAAAGCCATAACTATAAGGGATAGCTAGGAATAAAGTTAACTAAAGGGATAATCCATGGTTAACCATGGGTTATCCCATTAATTTATTTCTAGAAAATGCAGGATAGTTGGTTACCCCTCCAAATAAGAGTAAAAAAAAGTTATCCTATGGATTTACCTTTTTGCATTTGATATGATCAATGGGATGCCAAGGGATATCCATAGGGATAGCCAGGGGATAAACTCTATCCCGTACACTTATCCATGGATAATATTTTTCTATCAAACACTACCTAAAAGTGCTTAAAAAACCTTTTTCATATACAAATGCAGCCTAGTATTTAATAAGAGAACAAGAAGCTTTAGGCATATCATAATCTACATTATGTATGGAATTCATTTATGTTGTTAGCATTAATATATGACTCAAATGGCACTAATCCAGTAGGGTTATAAAAGACAAACCTTGAGAGGTTCTACTTCCTTGCCTGAAGGTCGTACCTTGATGAAATCTCTAGATAAAAGATATGGTCGTCTTTCAGGAACTGAATCAATCTCAAAAGCAACGAAGTCCTTTTTTCCAATTTGAGTATTGTTGTTGGTCTCCTTCGCCTCTATGGAATTATTAACATGAAAGACGTGCTCACGACGCAACTCCAAGGTGACTTCAGACAATAAATAATTGCTCCATTTCTGATTGGAAAAAAAATTCACATAAATTATTTATGTATCAGAAAAAGAAAATAAAATATAAAAGTTATAGATAGAAGGAAATGTCTTTTTAGAGAAACTGACAAGCCGACTTATCAAACAAGCCGAATGAGGTTGAATGATATGTAATTGAAACAAAAAAATGGAGAAAGGAAAAATGAATATGTCAGCACTGAAAAATAGCAGCAGTTAGGTGATTCACAATCACAAATCCCATTGCATCCCTGCTGTTAAGAAGAGGCTAATCATGCCACCTGAACATCTACAAAGATTCTCAACTCAACGCAGGGTGATGAAACATTCCATTCCGTCCATAAAAAGTTCCTCCTCATGGAAGCAAAATTTGCCAACCTACTGCTCAAGAGGCATATAGAGTTACAGCAGTCATGAAATATTTTCAAAATTTTGCTGCAGTAGCAAGATAAAATTGAAATGCATGCCATGAATTTACACAGAAACTTGTGGAAATCTTTGTTAACGATGTGAATAGAATTTACTAATCAAAATTAGACTCAGCAATGGCGTGAATTAAAGATACATAAAAGGCCTAGAAGACCTTTGGCAAGAGGCTAACCTAGAGTGAAGGAACCCGCAAACCTTGAAGCCTCAAACACAAAAAATACCCTATGCAAACAAGTCCAAAGATGCAAACCCATAAGCAAACATTCACTACATAAGTTGCCACAAAAACTTGAATGATATATTGCAGCTAAGGTAATCACTATCTACCAGAAAGAAACCAATTTAAGATCAAGATTTTTCCATGAATCACAAAAAAGGAATGATAAGAACACCCTCCACCCCTCAACGGAAAAAAAAAAATCCTTAAATTGTTTTCATGGCCATATGACCATCAATCAAATTGACAAAAAGTTGAAAACAATCAATACATGCAAAATTTTTACAAATAATATATATAAAGATAGATACATTGTAACAAAAGACTCCTGAAACCTCTATTGGATAGAAGATTGGTACCACAATGGCTATCTAGGAGTTCTAAATTATTGTATACAATGATGACTAGGTTGGAGTCAAGTCGAAGGTCTTGACTATGAAAGAGATCCTAATATCTACAAGTCATATAAACACTTGGCAAGGAACTAAATATCACTATATTTTTTTCATTCAAATCTATTTAATTTATATATTTTCAAGCTAAAAACTATACATTGTCAATTTTCATTTATTATAATTGCATCTATGAAGCAATCATACGATCTTTTGGACTAATATAAAATAAACTAACATTAAAACAATCTTAAAGCTCACATTCATGAGATTGCTAAACCTTAAGTTATCATAATATCCAAAAAATGAAAAAAAAAGTAAATAGGTGTTGTGACAATATACTTTTTTTTGTTTTAATTGTTGGTACGGTATAGTACTATATCATATCAACTTGGTACCAAGATTACAAACCTTGATTTCAACCCTTATAAATAAGAAAATATGTTGTGAATGACAAAGCTACATTGACTCTATTAAAACTAAATCAAAATGATAACTCATACCGATCCAATCGTTTACCTTATTCTAGAAGCCAAACTTTTACTAGTAGCCAAAAATCACTTGTTTCTCATCCATTTTGGGAATTTATACAAGCACTTATAGCAACACATTATGAATATGATCTACAATAATGAATATAAATAAGAGAACAAGCAGATAAAGGTTAGCTAATTGACCATCAACAAGTTTAAGTTGAGAGATCAAATCAACAATGATAATCAAGCTCAGCACCCAGATCATGTGTGGCCCAAACCATGCATTGTGGGGATTCAAACTCGTAATCTCTAGCAAACCTAAACTTTAACACCACATATATTTAGTAACTAATTAACTCTAAAAGCTTAAGGTGATAGGGAAAGAATCAATAATATACATCAAACTTGCTAGCCCTAAAACCATTAATACCAAGGGTGCCACCGGATGTCCATGGTTCCAAGATAGAATGACTATTTCACTCTTAGCAGTCTCTTTTATGTGTATTCCCACAAAGAGATTTATGAACCAATGCTCTTGCTTTGAGACTGCTCAAGAAAGTAAGTGAAAGAGATAGAAAGAACAAAAGAAAGGGAGCTTTCATGTGACCTGATCTAAGACATAAAAAAGCAGCTCCTTAAATCTACTCAACTGAAATCCCTCACAGAAATATAATAATAAATAGTAAAAAATTGGATAATTGGGTTTTGTATTTTTTAACTTTCATTAATTCAATATTAAAATAGATTGCCATGCCTTTATCTTATATTAGTGAGATCCAAGTACTTAAATCCAGAACAGATTCTT
Organism: Calamus simplicifolius; assembly: GCA_900491605.1. Lineage (NCBI taxonomy): Eukaryota > Viridiplantae > Streptophyta > Magnoliopsida > Arecales > Arecaceae > Calamus > Calamus simplicifolius. The sequence goes on from UESW01004199.1 coordinate 1,106,332, forward strand.
CTTTTAGTTCAAAAATGATCAGAATTTTCCTAAAATAGTAAGTGACTAGAAGCAACAATTTTGCAAAAGCTAAATTCATCATAGTGCTAGATATTGACTTCTATATATCAACTTTATCTTTTGTTTCCTCTCATAATTCCTCCTATTTTGGAAGATAAGCTTGGAAAGAATTTTACCCCAAAAAAATCATTACTTTGGCTGCACTGTTTCAGGGCCCAAAGATCATAGGGCCTCTCATCAGCGTGTTGCAATGAGCCCCATGGAATGATCACACTCTCATAGATCTCAAAAAGTTATTCAATTTAAAAAAAAAATGGTACTAAAATCGAGCATTAGAAGTTATGGCATCTGGAAGTTTTGATGCACAATTTAATTTTGGGCATGGCAGATCTTGCTCATGAACCCTATCCGGACCTTCTTGATATGGCCAAGCCAGTCCATAATGGGTCTAGTGATCCTCCTAGATCATGGTTTTTGAGAGGGGAAAAACCAACAAGTAGGAGGAGCTCGGAGTATTTTTGACGTCTTAGACTCTCATCTAAATGTTGGGCCTCATAGGCAAATATCTCAATCAGCCCCTAATATTTAACAACATTAAGATAGGCTTCCAGTAGACAATAGGTGACAAAAAAATAGCAGAGGCAAGGCAAGGTGAGGCGAAGCAGGAAAAGAGTATATAAACATGGAAAGGTTGTTCTTTCTCAATGTGAAACTAAAAGAAAACAAGAAAGTTTGAATCTTGATAGAATTTGAATTGAACAATAACTTAAAAACAAAAGGAAAAAAAAAAGGGTGAAAAATATTGCTTCAAAATAATAGTTCAAATATCAACAATTCCAAGCTGCTAAACAAAGTCCACTGCACCCAAACTATCTCCTAGTTATCTGAATCACATGCTAAAAGACAAGAGATTTCTCCTGATGCTTGGACAAAAGTTGAATTCACCTCCCATCACGAGCAGCAATGAAGTTTCCAATGAATTAATGAATGAAAATATAAAACGAGGACAGCTCTACAACTTGCTGGTGATAATTGCATCAAGGATCAAGTCAATCACAAACATCTTTCTCCCAGCTATTTATATGGGCTAGCTCCAAATGTAATAATCTGAACTACAAATTATAATACAACATTTCCGGTATTTTCGAATGGTCTCACATTGCAACACCTTCTGCAATTACCAATAATTAAAAATAGTGCCAAAACGAGAGAGAGATTTGATCATCTTACCTCCAAGTAAAAGTCCTCGGCGTAGAGTAGAGTAGCAAAAAAGTCAGCATAAGTGGCCGGAGACAATGGAATTTTGAGCACTGGTGGCACTACGTCCCTCTTGATCATCTCCTGCAGATGCCTTGGGATCTCATATCTGATCCTCTGCTCGATCTTTGTTGGTCCCGGTGATCTTTTCTCAGGTTCGGGAAGCTTGAATGGAGAAGACGGTGGAGAAGCCTTCCTCCTCGGTGTATATAATTCCTTGTTGTCAAAGACGATGCAGAATCCTTGAGCGGCGGAGCAGGAGGAGATACGGAAGCTTTTGACGAGGGAATCGTAGGAGACGGAGAGAAAGTTGTTGACGAAGAAGTTTCACAAGGCTTTTCCAGTAATTTTCTTCCAGAGACTAGCAGTTTCTTCTCAGCACTAACACTGGAAACGCGAACTCCAGTACCGACGGCAGAGCAAGAAAAAGGCAGAGAAAGAGAGCTAGTCGTGGATAATAGAACCGATGATCTTTCCCAAGGTTGTTTCGAGACCGGTGGCTTTCTCTCGGAAATAGAACCGATGGTGGATGATTCTGTGCGGGTGGCAGAGCAAGAAGACGGAAGAGGAGATGAAGAAGATTGATGAGGCTTTTCCAGCGATCTTTTGCTAGGTTCCGTCGAGATGGGAGGCTTTATCTCAGAAACAGAGCTTATAAC
>UESW01004200.1:0-33058 GCA_900491605.1 Calamus simplicifolius
AGCCCTGATCCCGATCGGCAACGGTCGATCTCGGACCGTGGCAATCCGTCTGAGATCGACGACGATCCAATGGATGCGATCGATCGAAGCCCTGATCTCGATCGGCGACGACCGATCTCGGACCGTGGCAATTGGTCTGATCGACAAAGATACGACGGGTGCGATCGATCCAAGCCCTGATCCCGACCGGCCACGACCGATCTCGGACCGTGGCGATCCGTCCGAGATCGGCGACGATCCAACGGTTGCGATCGATCCAAGCCCTGATCCCGATCGGCGACGACCGATCGCGGACCGCGGCAATCGGTCCGATCGGCAAAGGTCCGACGGTTGTGATCAATCCAAGCCTGATCCCGATCGGCCACGACCTATCTCGAACAGTTGCAATTCGTCCGAGATCGACGACGATCCGACTGTTGCGATCGATCCAAGCCCTGATCCGAGGGCAACGGTCGATCTCGACCGTGGCAATCCGTCTGAGATCGGCGACGATCCAAGGATGCGATCGATCGAAGCCCTATCTCGATCGGCGACGACCGATCTCGGACCGTGAATTGGTCTGATCGACAAAGATACGACGGTTGCGATCGATCCAAGCCCTGATCCCGACCGGCCACGACCGATCTCGGACCGTGGCGATCCGTCCGAGATCGGCGACGATCCAACGGTTGCGATCGATCCAAGCCCTGATCCCGATCGGCGACGACCGATCGCGGACCGCGGCAATCGGTCCGATCAGCAAAGGTCCGACGGTTGTGATCAATCCAAGCCCTGATCCCGATCGGCCACGACCTATCTCGACAGTTGCAATTCGTCCGAGATCGACGACGATCCGACTGTTGCGATCGATCCAAGCCCTGATCCCGATCGGCAACGGTCGATCTCGGACCGTGGCAATCCGTCTGAGATCGGCGACGATCCGACGGTTGCGTTCGATCCAAGACCTGATCTCGATCGGCGACGATTGCAATATTTGCGTCGCAATTATTGCATCGCAATATTTGCGTCGCAATATTAAAAATTTAAAATATTTAATTCTGCTAAAAACATTGCGACGCATATCTTGCGTCGCAATATTTTTAATGATATTAAAATTAATTTAAAAATATTGCGACGCAATATTTGCGTCGCAATATTAAAAATTTAAAATATTTAATTCTGCTAAAACATTGCGACGCAAATATTGCGTCGCAATATTGTATTAATATTTATATTTCGTAAAAATTTAATTTAAAAATATGCGACGCAATATTTGCGTCGCAATATTAAAAATTAATTTTTTAAATTCTGCTAAAAACATTGCGACGCAAATATTGCGTCGCAATATTTTATTGATTATTTATATTTCAAAAAATATTAATTTAAAAATATTGCGACGCAATATTTGCGTCGCAATATGAAAAATTAAATTTTTTAATTATGCTAAAAACATTGCGATGCAAATATTGCGTCGCATATTTTTATTGATATTTATATTTCATAAAAAATTAATTTAAAAAATATTGCGATGCAATATTTGCGTCGCAATATTTTTAATGATATTTATATTCATTAAAAATTAATTTAAAATATTGCGACGTAATATTCGCGTCGCAATATTAAAAATTTAAAACATTGCGACGCAAAATTGCGTCGCAATATTTTTATTGATATTATATTTATAAAAAATTAATTTAAAAATATTGCGACGCATATGTGCGTCGCAATATTAAAAATTTAAAATATTTAATTCTGCTAAAATATTGCGACGCAATATTTGCGTCGCAATATTTTTAATACTATTTATACCTCATAAAAAATTAATTAAAAATATTGCGACGCACTATTTGCGTCGCAATATTAAAAATTTAATTTTCTTAATTCTGCTAAAAACATTGCGACGCAAATATTGCGTCGCAATATTTTTTATTGATATTTATATTTTATAAAAAATTAATTTAAAATATTGCGACGCAATATTTGCGTCGCAATATTAAAAATATAATTTTTTTTTGGATTTTTTGGTTAATTGAGTCGCTGATGAGTCGCTAATGCGTCGCAATATTTTGTTGTCACAAAGGCGTCGCAAAGTGGTCGCAATTTAGCGACGCAATTTTGCGTCGCTAAATTTGCATCGCAATTCAGTATTTTCTTGTAGTGTTATCATTCAGCCATAGGTGGCATATTTATTGTTAAGAAAATAGGAGGGAGATGATTTTATTTTTGATTATTATCAGTTATGGATTATGGTTAAGGGTACATCTATTATCACTTTCAAGTCATAGAGAGATTACTATAATTTTCAATTATGTCTTTCGGATGGTAAGTGCATTTTCACTCTTTATTGACCTTATAAGTCTTGTATCCATCTGAGCTAGATTGGTGAAGTCACTTTGAGATATTTGAAGGGTTTAAATTAGTTGGCCATGATATGGCATTGCATAATCTATAGGTGATTTTGATAGTCATTGGTAACAAAATAATTGAGTCAAGGATTTGGATCATTTAAATTACAATTATTTATTGAGGATATACTGACCTATTCATAAGAAATTGATTGGTTATGGTGGTATTATTGATAATTATGAAGGAGATAAAATAATTATATACTGATGAATAATGATGGCACTATTATTCAAAGAAATTAAATTAGTTGATTATGATAATTATGATAGATATCCTAAATATTGCATAATGTTCATTGATGTTAGCTTGAAGTATTCAAGAGTGAAACCTAGTATGTTATGATGATTGAAATAAGTGTCGTAATGCTTAATGGCACATTCAACTATTTAAGAGTTGAGAGGGCATTGGAAAAAAAACTATCTTATATTTAATTCAAAGAACTTGGAATTGTCTTATCGAGGAATTAACAGTAATTGATATAGGTTATTAACCTTAAGAATGGATGACATAATACATGTGATGGACTCTATGATATTTATGATGATTGTGTTGTGAGAAGTTAAGGTATTAAAAAAAAAAAAAAGGGGACATGAATGAATACTTCTTAAGGAATTTAATTTTATTTGGTAGAAAGATTAAATTAATTTTGAAAGTTGGACATGTCATTTGGGTACTTGGGAATGAAATAAAAGTTTGCTAGTGAGTATCTTTAATAGTACAAAATTGTGGAGATTTAATTTCGAGGATGAAATTTTAGTGAGATAAAGATGTTAATATTTGTTTTTAGTTTAATAGTAAACTGCGTAAATTGAGTCTGAACCCATTTGTCTCACTCTTCTAATTTGATGATGTCATCATAAGGCTTAGTGAATTAAGCTGAATTTCTGTCCAGCCTTCCACCCTCAAATAGATGGACAATCTGCATGAACCAATTAGATTTTGATGATATACCGCGAGCCTGTGTGATGGATTCAGAAAGTGCTTGGTATAGCTTCTTACCCTTAGTGAAATTGCTTATTTATGGATTACCAAGCCAATATTCAAATGGATTCATTTGTTGTCTATGATAAAAGGTGTAAATTTTATTGAGATGAGGTGAGAGAGAGACAATTTTGGTTACTGAGCTGGTTTAACAACTATGAAATGTAACATTAACTAAAGCAGCTTCATGTAGCTCAGAGTTAATAGAAAAGTTATGTTAATGTTAAACAGAAAGATTTAAAATTTCAGGTTGAAGATCATTTGGAAATTTTACTAACTAATGACGTGATGAGATTTGTGTTTAGAGATGAATTGAGTCCTCAATTTATTGGGCTATTTGAGATGTTGATCAAAATAGAGGAGGTGGCTTATAGCTTAGCACTATATTCATTACTCTTTGGGGTGTTCAATGAGTTTCATATCTTTATGACTGAGGAGGTGTATTTCAACCCTGTTATGTGTTAGAACTTGAACCGATTTAGTTTAAGAAAGAATTGACCTATGAAAATCATTTTGTGCACATGGTGGACCGCAAGGATTAAGTCCTGAGATGGTGTTGTATTCCTTATGATATGGAGTTGGGGAGGTTGCATACAGCTTAGCACTGCCCCCGATCTTATTTGGTGTTCACAATGTATTCAATGTATCTATGTTGAGGAAGTATGTTTTAGACCCCAGTCATGTTATATTGAGGAAGAATTATCATATGAGGAACATCCTGTGCGTATCGTGGACCGCAAGGATCAGATTCTAAGGTGGCATACCATCCCGTATGTCAAAGTTCACTCTGAGAGGGAGGCCTCTTGGGAGTTGGAGGATGAAATTAAATCAAAGTATCCACAATTAATTATCTATTTAAGATTGTTGACTTTTGAGATTTATAGTATACCAATTTCGAGGCCGAAATTTTTATAAGGAGGGGAGGATGTAATACCTGGTTCAAACGAACCAGATTTGGTTCAGATGAACCAGGCTTGGTTTAGATGAACCAAGCTCCTGACTGTTGGGTTTCCCAGACTAACGCTTCGCTCCAAGCGAAGCGCTTAGTCTTCCGGGAAACCCCGATCAGAGGCGCTACACAGGTAAATAAATAAGGGAGGAGAAGGACTTCTTCCTTCGCACTGGCACTTCATCCATCAGGTAAATCCCTAGCTTCTAGAGAGAGAGAGAGAGAGAGACGAAAGAGAGAGAGAGAGATAGCGTGAGAGAGAGAAAGAGATAGGGAGACAGAGAGAGCCTGAGATAGAGATAGCCGGGAAGAGAGAGAGAGAGAGCCAGAGAGAGAGAAAGAGAACCAGAGAGATCGCGAGAGAGGAAGAATCGTGTGTCGGCCGATCCCCTTTGTTCAGGCCCGGCGGCATGCTCGCCGCCGCACCGGGCTTGAGACTTGGCCGACGACTCCGCCGGCGCTGGGGGAGGCGTCCAGCGGGGTGGTGGTGGAGAGAAAGGAGAGAGAGGGCCAATTGGCCCTCCTCTCGCGCAGTGGGTTCAGCTTCCGCCGGTTGGTTCGGGCCCGGCGGCGTGCTCGCCGCCTCGCCGGGCCCGAGCTTTGGCCTGTCACCTCCACCGGCGCCGGGCGTGCGTTCGGTGGAGGTTCGTCCGGCCATGGTGGCCGGTCGTGCCGCCGGCACAGTTCCGTGCCGCGCGGAGGAGTTAGAGAGAATGAGAGTAATTGAGGGAGAGTTCGAGAGTTTGGCGGCCGGCCGCGACGGCGGCCGGCTCTGGCCCGGCCACCAGGGGCTGGGCCGCCCTCAATTTGGCCGGCGGCGGCCCCGGCCGCCGGCCATGTTCCCGTCCCCTGTTCGGTGAAACAGGGGTCGGGTGGAATAAGGCTGAACCGGGCCGGCTGGACCGGCCGGTTCAGGCCTTTTGGGCCGTGCAGCATAAGAAGTTTGGGCTAGTTTTTGGGCCCTGTAATGGGCCAGGATTAGAAAAATAATTATATGGCTAGAATCTTAGTGAATTCTAGTTTCTTGGGGTATTTTTACTTCCCCAATTGGGTGTGTATAGTGGGAGATATTCGAGCCCAAAGTAGGGCCCGTGAACTAGTCTGAGTAGGGTCTTAAGGGTCATTTTATTAATTAGAATTCAGTGAATTAATTATGTACATTGATCATGTAGGTGCCCAGACATCTGATTAGTTGGTGTACCATTTAGATTTTGCGTAAGAGGTAAGTAAGACTATTATGCAATTTAATTGTTTAATTAATAAATTGAGTATATACAGTTTGCATGCATTTTATAAATTAACTGAATTCTCTATGTAGCATGGAACCGTGGATTTCAAATGAATAATTATATGATTATAATGATTGGTAATATTGTAAGAAATGATTTATTGATGCATATGCCAGAATTATGATTGTCTGTACGGCATGTTATATTGAGGTGATTATATATTTCCTTGTATTGTGCAAACCACTGTGAGATATTGTGAGATACAGATGCATGATGCACATGTGATGAAAATGTTAAATAGATTTATATATGTCGCCGCGGTTCTCCTTTACTATGGCCCCACACATTGTAGATGTGTTCTGTATGATTTTTATGGCCACACACACTGGAGATGTATTCTGTTATGATATGGCCCCACATATTGTAGACATGTTCTGTATGATTTTTACGGCCTCCCACACTGACGAGTGTGTTCTGTTATGGTATGGCCCACATGTCTTACAATGTGTTCTGTATGATTTTTATGGCCACATACATCGTAAAGTGTGTTCTATTATGGTATGGCCCACACATCGTACAATGTGTTCTGTGGATGTTGATGGCCACGCATCTGGAGGATGTGCTCTGATTGAGGTATTGCAGGGCCGTGGGACACATAGGAAATCTATAAACAGTGAGTTTGCTAGAATGCATATTCTGATGCTTATCAAATGTTCAATTTATGTTAAGTTAACAAGATGTATATGTTGATGGCATATTAAATATAATTCAAGTATGATATGATTGTATAATAGGCTTACTTATTGAGTGTAAACTCATTAAACCTTCACAATGTTTTTCAGAGCCGCAGGGTTGATGATGGATATTCGGAGTTGATGGAGCTTCTAATAAATAAAATAAGAACCATTGCATTGGTGTAATCCTATTATGTTGTGTGTAGGGCTTGTTGTAGCCCAACTTTATTAGCATGACTTGGATGTAGGGTTTGATACCCAAAACTTATAACTATCAATTGTATTATGGCTGGTTTTCATTGTAATTGCCAATGTGAATTGTATATCAAGATTTTTAGGACGCCTTGCGTGCCCGGCACGCGGCTGGTTGTCACCCTAGCTCAAAATTTTTGGATCTGGGGCGTGACAATTTCATTGGTTAATCATAAAACATTCGTTGACCAAAATGATAGACTATCTTATTAACAAACTATCAAATATGCGATCAGTTCTCCTGAAATCATTTTGAACATCTACCCCTTTTATGTTTTGTTTTGCGAAAACTGCTGGATTATTTGCCATAAAAGAAATATGTCATGATGGTCAAGCAAACATTCTAATGTTGTTTGCTTTAGGGCTCTTGCCTCGAAAAATAAAAGATAGCAAAAGTTAAAGAATTGTTTTGCATCCTTTTGAACCTTCTATTACGTGGGGAGCTCTGCCCATATGAATCAGCTACCACATGCTGCGACAGTTAATAATATGTTATGCTTTTGATGGATAAAGCATCTCTCATAACCAATAATAATAATAATAATAATAATAATAATAATAATAATAATAATAATAATGGGTAATATCAAGAGATGAATGCTTTGTTGTTTTAATTACTTGGATTGGATAAACATAAACAAATGGGATGATTATATTTTATTTATAGTTTTTAAGGATAGAATGAAAACAAAACTTAATTAATTACCTTTTATTCTTCCTAAGCTAGGTATGTACTCATGCAATGCATGGAAGCTAGTGCAATTAATAAAACGCTACTATAATTGATAAGATAAATTAAAAAATATGCAATTATTTTTCAAAAATTAAAAAAATAATAATTAAAAGATCTGCCAAGTGGAGATGTTGATAGGACTTTAGGAAGGAAGAGTATGCGTGGAACAGGGACGTTCAACAGGTAAGCGCACGCATGTAAATTTATTTTCTTTCCTTTGGTGCAAATGTATTAAGTGACAAGGTTTAAAGGTCATTTAAAATATCTGAACACGTGGCGGCAGTTGCCTTTAAGTCCTTTCATTAAGAATAAAAATTTAAAAGTTGTCAAGATGATAAAATATAGAAATTTATTCGATGGAATAATAAATGATTTAATATATTTGTATGCAGCAACAATTAGTTTTGAAATAGAATTCTTTATATACGTACTAGAATAAGTGTATGCCCGCACAAACACTGGTTCAATTTTAATTTTAAGGATCAAAATAAGATTAAGAAACTTAAAATTTGGAATTAGAATTAAAATTTGGAATTAGATCAATATGTCCTTGATGTTTTAGTTTAATATAAAAGGCAGCTACTGGGATATATGCAATCAGATTTTGGATTAGATACATAAAAGGAAGACTCTCCATTGTAGCTAATGATATGAAGATACATTAAATAAATAAAATTTAGGATAAAGTCACGGCCTAAGAAAGCCTTCCCTGGTAAGACTTTTTTTCTTTCTTTTCTATACGCGAGGAGTGAAAAATAGAGAAAAATAAATCTTGAAAAGATGAGGATCAAAACATGTGTAGCAAAAATTTCTAAATAACACAATGAGAGAGACGTATTATAATTTGAAAAATTATTTAAGGGAGATAGAAATGCGGCAACAAAAGGAGAAACTTCTCTTTTCCAGCCAAATATGCATGCTTAATTCTGTTCGTTTGCTTTAAGGAAGAGACGGAGTTGTTTAGGCTTCTCTCCGAAGGCCAAAACCGAAGAGATGGCAATCACGAAGGGTAGTTCTTCTTCTCTTCTTCTGGCCTTCCTCTTCTTTCTTTTGCTCCAAAGACCCATTTTGCTGTCAAAAAGGTAGGCTTTTCTTCGTTTTTCCATTCCAAAGTTTGAATCTTTCATTCATTTACGCATAGGGTTTGGCCTCTTGACACAGTACTCTAAATTTCAATTCATAATCCATTCGGCATATTTTTCCTTTTATTTTATTTTATTTATTTATTTTGCTGCAGTCTTACGTTGTCTACCTTGGAGGCCATTCTCATAACGCTAGGTAGTGTTTGATAGAAAAAATATTATTCATGGATAAGTGTACGGGATAGAGTTTGTTTCCTGGCTATCCCTAGGATATTCCTTGGCTATCCCATTGATCATATCAAATACAAAAAGGTAAATCCATAAGATAACTTTTTTTACTATTATTTGGAGGGATAACAAGCTATTCCTACATTTTCTAGGGAATAGATTGAGGGGATATCCCATGGTCACCCATGATTAATCATGGATTATCCCTTTGATTAACTTTATTCCCAGCTATCCCTTATAGTTATGACTTTTGAGAATAAGAAGAGATATCCAGAGGATATCCCCTCTTATCCCCTATTTCAAACACTACCTAAAGAGTCTTCTTTGCATTCCTCCAAGAGAGTGAGAGACTCACACGATGAGCTCTTGGCATCAGTCATGGGAAAGTAAGTGATTTTACAACATTTCTTCGATTATCTGCCTTTTATTGTGTATAAATTCTCTAATTATTTGATTTTTTTTTTCTTGAAAAAAAAATCAAACACAAGTGAGAAGGCCCATGATGCAATATTCTACTCCTACACAAGGTATATCAATGGCTTCGCAGCAATTCTTGAAGAAGAAGAGGCACTAGAGATCTCAAGTGAGATTCCTATCTTTCATAACTTGATCTTGTCCTATTTTAACAGCATATTATCTCAACCTAAAAAACTAACAAACAAGATATTATTCTAGACCTTGATTCCATATAAATACTCATAATTACTCCAATACATGACTAATGTACAACTAAACAGATCATACCAGCATGAGCTCTTATATATTCTTTTTATTCAAGCTTTAGAATTCTTACTAAACTAAAGGTTTATATTCAAATTCATATTAAAATATGATCATAAATTTTTAGAGCTCAGTTGTAGTGTTTCTTATTCCATATCTGATACGGGTTAGGTCCATTTTTAATGCCCATTTATGATAAATCAAGACCTCACTTAAAAAAGCTAGCCAATTGGATATTATTTAAGCATATTGATAATAAGTAGAGTTAATATTTTATGGGTACACTAAACAATCTCTAGTATGGTCTCTCATACATACTCTTTTCTATTTTTAATCTAGATCATTCTTTCTTTATTATAATTTGGATCATTTCTTGCAGAGCATCCTAGAGTCATCTCAGTGTTTCCTAATAGAGCGTACAAAACTTCACATGACTCGATCATGGGGATTTTCTTCGCCTTGAGAGTGATGGTAGAGTCCCAAAGGAATCATTATGGCGAAGGCGAGATTTGGCAAGGACACTACATTGGGAACATCGATACTGGTATTTCTATTTACTCTAATTTCAACTTCATACCTTAGGGGGTATTTGGTTGGCGGTAATCGGCCTTGAACCTTAAATTACTATTTGACTATTAGTGCACTTTGTCCACTGGTGTATGTTCTCATATCAATGGGTTCTTTGATACGTGTTCTTAGTTGGCGTATTTTAATTTCGATTAGATTTGGAAACCTGTTGGGCGTCTCAATCCAAATTGGAAACTGCACATGCTCCAACTAACTATTCAATTAAGATCTTGCCCTGTTCTTTTGACTTGGACATATGTGGCTTTGTCAAAAGAAGGATCCATCGATTAAATGTGCATGATGGACCATGACCATCGAACAAAAACTACGTCTTGTAGATTGTCTTCACTTGGGTTTAAATTATCTGAGTTAACCCTTTTCCCTTTTGCTTGTTGTGGTGTGTAGATGTGTGGCCAGAGGCTGAGAGATTTAAGGACGATGGCATGGGGCCGGTTCCTCAAAGTGGAAGGGAATTTGCCAGAACGATGAAGATAAGAACTTTTCATGCAACAGGTCTACTCCATACTCCCTCTCGCCTTCAAATTTGATATAAAACGGCACTGCCCTTTTCACGATGGATGCCCTTGGGCTCTTAGATAGGTTTGATATCCAAAAGCTATCTCTGATAAATATACAGGATAACATTTATTCAGGGATAGCTGAGGGAATAAGCATCTTTTTAAAATTACAAGTCTGTCATCAAGGGATAACTTTAGTTGTTCCTGATTCCTAGGGAATAAGTTCAGGGGATAACCCATGGTTAAATATGGGTTATCTCCTCTGATTAAATTTTTTCAGACCTATCCTTTCTAGGTATAACATTTAAGGATAAGGAGGGATATCCTATGAATATCTCTTCTTATCTTCCATATTAAACATTGCCTTATTATCTATTTAGCATTGAAGCATAGCTATCAACATGATGTTTTCATTAGTTCTTTGGACTTTTCATTGCAGAGAACTCCTTTTGCATTACACGCAGAAACATTTGCATTGTGACCGCACATGTGGCTATGCGGTGTATATACACTGTGCATAATAATTAATTATGCATATGTATGTATATAATAAAAAATAAAAAATTATTTTTTGAATATACATAATTATACATGCATAACTAATCATCATGCATGATGCGTGCATTGCACGCTGTGTAAAGTCATTTCCTTTACCGTTGATTTGGCTTGAGAATCCTGTGATAAGCCATAGGAGTTTATTACGTAAGACTCCATGCACTTTTTTTATTATCGATGAATTATGATTTTTTTATTACGTAAGACTCTATGATTTTTTATTACGTAAGATTCTTCTATGCACTTTATTAGCGGTCCTTGAGTTCAACTTTTATCCTGTAAACCTTGAACAACTTTCTATTTTAAAGTGTAAAGTGCTCCAATCCTATTGACTTCTATAATGCGGATTCACATATTCCAATTGAAATTGCAGAGAACCATATCCGCATTGTCTCCTTTCCATCCATCGAAACTCGTCTCCCTTCTTTCTCTTTAAGAGGACTCACATCCCAAAAAAGGTTCTGAAAGAAAATAAAAGGGTCACTGCTCTTAATTTTATAGCTAGTATTTTCCTTTTTGAACACAAAAAGTTAGGCTTTACGCTGCAATACCATACCATATTAAATTTTTACATCGTATTCGCTTAAGGTAAGCTTTACGATGGATGTTAGTATCATCCATTAAATGTGTTGTAGTTGCTTGATATCCTATAATATTTTACAAGAAAAAGGAAAAGGAGAATCACATCATTCAAATGATCTGTGTTGGATCGTAAAATTCTCCTACTTTGATTCAATATAATTTTTTATGAAATAATGCTAATTGTTTATTTTTTTAAAAAAAATTAAGTATTATTGACGTTCGATCATTGAGATCAATCATCGGGAAAACTTCGTTTGCTGGTGCAGCCTTCTTCGGAATGGAGGGCCTGCAAGAAGCCTCAGAGCCGAAGGTTCATCTGGTGGGGACCATCCAACGGTCAAGTTAGCAACCGAGGTCATAGCATAGAGAGCTTGAAGAAGCTCTGAAAAAGAAGGCTTTGAGAATCGGAGGGCTTTCTTAGGTTAGAGAGTGTGTGAGTGAGCGTACTATTTATTCTGAATTCTTTACCCTTTTATAGACCTTCGCATCTGTCTGGGGATCAGCCACGTGGAATTCAGTGATGAGGAATGCCTGCTAAACTTGTGCTGATTACGTGAATATGAGCTGGTTGGTTGGCCTGGTCCCATCTAGTACATGGGCCTAACGGTTGATGGGCCTGGTCCCATCAACTGCGCGGGTCAGGCGATAGGTGGGATTGGCTCTGTCAGGCTGTGTAGAGTGGTAGGTAAGCCTGATCCTGTCAGGCAGCGCAGGCCAGACGGTAGGTGAGCCCAATCTTAAAGAAGTTGGGGCCATTGAGGCTGACTTGGAGAAGTCGGGGCCGCTGAGGCCGACTTAGAGAAGTCGAGGCCGCTAGGGGCCGACTTAGAGAAGTGTGGGGGCTGTCGAGGCTGCCTTGGAGAAGTCAGAGCTGCTGAGACCGCCTTGAAGAAGTCAGGGCCACTGAGGCTGACTTAGAGAAATCGGGGCCGCTAGGGCCAACTTGAAGAAGTTCGGGGCTGTCGAGGCCGCCTTAGAGAAGTCGGGGCTGCTGAGGCCGACTTAGAGAAGTCAGGGCCGCTAGGAGCCAACTTGGAGAAGTGCGGGGCCATCGAGGTTGCCTTGGAGAAGTAGGGCCGCTGAGGCCGGCTTGGAGAAGTCAGGGCCACTGAGGCCGACTTAAAGAAGCGCGGCCCGGTGAAGAGCGAGGCCGCCTTGGAGAGGCACGGCCTGCTGAAGAGCGGGGCTGCCTTGAAGAAGTGGGACTACCTGCTTCTGCCTACGCCATCAATTAGCTTCGTTGTTAATGTCCATGTGGCGCCATCGGCCACATCAGATGCCCCCCTGCTCCTGAGGTCGAGGGGCCACGCATCCGCTGACCTTTGGGCAAAAGGAGCGCAAAAATTGTAATAACTGCTAACTTTCACATGCCTTTAATTGTCGAAGGGTGGCGCATCCTCTCAAGGCTATGTCGCTTCGAAATCCTTCCGTAATCAAGTGAAATGCGAAAGATGATGTCAGCACTAGGCGCACCGAGAGAATATTTCTTGAAGAATGGGGGAAAGCGGGGCATCATCATTTCTTCACCGCTCCCCATGTCTTATCATTGGCCGCAAATCCCGCTCCCTGGGCAGAACTGAGGCATCGTATCTCGGGCACTGGCAAGATCGTTGACAGCTGGATGTCCCGTGCAATAGCAGAAGGCCGCGTGGCGCTGCCTTGGGTGAGGTAATTCAAAAAGCTAGTATAAAACCGCCCCTCCCACCTGAGGGCGCCTTTATGCTACCATCATCTCCGCTGCTATCTTCTTCCTCCTAAGCCCTGAACTTTGAGAGTCCAAAACTTCCAACTTCCATTTTCCTTTCCGACATCATGTCAGTTTCCTTTTGCTTCCCTCCTACTTTTTGTCCTCATCCTCTTGAGCCCATGGACCATCGTGCCATTTGGAAGGGTAAGAGGCATGTTGTGAGCTCCTCTCGATCCTCAAAGAGGAGGAGGAGGGTTTCCCTGGTTCACCGAAGGCATCGGCCGATCAGGGGTATCACGATCCGCGATCGCCCGACGGTAGATGCCCAACCACCACCCCGAACATCTCCCCTTAGGGCACTCCGTCTATGGTAGCCCAGCTAGGGTAGCTCTGTCATCCCAGCCCATTCGGCCTCTCTCCGATAGCCAACTGATTGGTAGGGCCGGGGGAGGTGGCTTCCACCATGACCCCTGAGGAAGTGGAAGACCTTAGGAGTAGGTATAGGGTCCCTAGTTTCATCCATCTGTCTGTGCCTGGACCCAAGGACAGGGGTGACCTCTGATCGATCCAGTTGGATAGCTCTGTATGAGGAGTTCTTCAGGTGAGGGCTTCATCTCCCCTTTCATCCTTTTATTTTGAACCTATTAGATAGGTATAGAATAGTCCGGCATAATTAACTCCGAACTCGATTTGGATCATCTGTGCATTTATTGTCCTCTATTTCTTCCAGGGCTCAAAAGCTAGGATCTTGTGTCAAGCCCTCTATAAGCTCTGCCACCACGGTGAAGATGGGTGATGGATTTTTACTTCTAGGCTAGGTCGAACTATGCCGCTTACCTCCCTCCAAAGTCAAGGGAAAAATCCTGTTTCTTGTTTGCCCACGTGGATGGAGTGAGGACGAGTTAGAAAGAACCTGATGTCAGCCCCAAAAACTTCGCTGTGGATGAGAGGGACCGAGAGCTCTTCGATCGCTTGATGTCCTCTGAGATCCCCTCCAACAAGGAGTTGTTGGCCGAGGAGAACCTCTACGAGGCTGAGTTGGCCCCGACGGTTTGCTGAGCGCAAATCCCATCCTTCTCATCCTTTGACCTGGTCCTTTTCTTTTTCTGACCGTCGACTCCTTGTGTAGCGATGAAGGTGTCTGCCGAGACGCTGAAGGCGACCATGCGGAAGAGGAGGCAGGAGGCCGGTGAGGTAGTGAGGCCAATGAGGAGGGTTTGATGGAAGGCCCAGGGCTAGCTGGCTCAGGCCTTCGAAGTCCTAGCAGAGGTGGCTCCTGCGAAGGAGCCGAGGGAGAGCATCAAGCCCAAGGCGCGGCGAGCGAAGGGGTTCCCATAGTGGCCGAGGCAGGAACGGAGGAAGGGGCCAGCCGGCCCGACCGAAGAGGTGGGCAAAAAAATCTCCGGCTGCTCCCCGAGCCAGTGGTCATCGACTTGGATTCTGGAGTAGAACTCTAGCCCCCACGGAGCCAGCTGAAGTAGGTGTTGGGGGCTGAAGGTGGATGCCCGGCTCCTTCTAAGCTTGAGGCGGGAGGAGGTCGCCCCGGTGGCCGAAGAGAGGAGACCTCAGCAGCGACGGACGGAGGTGAAGCGGAGTCGGCAGATGAGGGAGGCAGAGCCAGAGGACTCGCTTCACCGCCCGTCCAAGGGGCCACCCAGCGGGGTCAGGAAGGCCCCAGCCCAGCCACCATGGCCGCTGCCCAAGTTTCGACGATGGAGGATGCACGGTAGGTGGAGCACTTGCTGGAAAGGATGCATCTGCCATTTTCGTGTGAAGTTGCATCGTGAAGGCGCCGCCAGACTTCTTGACGGCATATGTTGGTGCTCCAGGTAATTTCTATCTGTGCTCTCTTTACATTTATCTGGCTCGATTTATGGCTGATCGGTTGATCCATGCAAATGGCCAACGAGATCCTCGCCTCAAGGACTCTATGATCTGAGTGCGACTCGGCCGCACGCTCCCAGGAAAGGTGGACAAGTGCCGAGGCTAATGCAAGGAATGATCGAGAAGTTTGCCAAAAGTTGGAAGAGGCCAAGGCTCGTAAGAACGACTTGGCCAGCAAACTCCTTGCATCGGAGGTCGATCGGATGAGTGGAGGGCCCGGTTCAGGGAGGCAGAGAGCAAGGCGGCGATCAAGTTCAACCAGGCCTTCATGGCCGAGGCCAAGCTGGCGGTAGTTTTGACTAGCATGGCATCAACCGAAAGAAGGGTTGATGAGCTGACCCACTAGCTCAAGTATATCAAGAGCCAGGCCGACACAGCGGCAGCCAATGCTCAAGCCACCGAGGGAAGGGCCTCTGCGGTGAAGGTGGCGGCGTAGGAGGCCGAACAGAGGAGGATCGAAGCTGTGGCCTAAGTCTAGGATGCCGAAGCCTGAACTGAGGAGGCCGAGAGCCGGGCTTTGGGAGCTGAAACCCAGGCTGAGAAGGCTGAGGCTCAGTCTGGGAAGCCGAGGCCCAAGCTCAAAATACGATCAGGAAGTTTTGGAGTTTGCCGGAATTCGAACGGGAGATGGCCAAAGCCAGCCTCTATGCATACCATCCCATGATCTCACTTACCTGTAAGATGTGGTCGATCAGAATTGATTGGGTAACTTCATGATTCAAGATAGGTCGTCACTTATGGTGAATCAGTATGACTGATTTAGGTACCCATGGACTAATTATTCATAAACCATTTTACAAGTTAGTGGGAGTATTCTTGATTATAGTTCATGTGTTCTCTTTTCATACACATTAAAAAGAAATCCTCTAAATTAGTAGGTCCTTAAAAAGATGAAGTTATGGAGAACTAAGTCTTTAGCCTCCCATTAAGTGGATGGTAATGGGTCCAATAGTTGGGTGATCATTGGCAGACCCAAAGGTTGAATGTTCATCAGGCTATTGGAATTGCCAATCCTAATATGATGGCTCAATGTGACTCTCTTAATGGTAGTCAGGTGGGCTGGTCAAAGTCGGCTGACTATTCGTTGGTTAGAAGCATTGAATTTGTCATGTTATAGTTGGACCTAACTAGGACCTTCAATAGGAGGCCCCAAAGGTCGATTGAAGAGCACCCTGGGGAAAATTAATTACTAGAAGTTACTTGGAGAAGTAATCGGTTAAACGAACCTACCTTTAATGTGCATGGGTGAGCTGGCCAAAGTCAGGCTCATGTATTGTCTATTGGAGTCTAGTACCCACTAAGGGATTAAGAGTAATTCCTCGGATTGAAGGTAGAGGCTACCAGTCTGAATAAATATTGGGAGGGCCTTTAGACTAAAGTCCATGTCTTTAGGATAATAATTCATATATAATAATATGTTTTTGGTTTTTCTTTCAGATAATGCCTACCAACTTGTCGCTCTTCATTGCTTGATAATGAAAAACTTAATGGTCCCAACTTTGATAACTGGTATCAAAGGCTTAGGATTGTCCTATAGCATGAACGGATCCTTTTATGATACGGATCCAGCACTTGAAGTCCCTGCTCCTAATGCTCGAGATTCGGTCAGGGACACTTATCAGAAGTGGCTCTGAGGACCAATATCCGATGCATAATGCTAGCGCAATGAACGACGAGTTCAGTCAAAAATTGAGGAAGCCCAGCCAGAGGAAATTCTTCAAAGTTGAAGGAATCCTTTGGAACACCAGAATGTTGAGAGGTGTAAGGTCTCTTGTGCCATCTACAATGCGGCGATGCTGATGGAGCCTCAGTCACTGATCATGCATTGTACATGATCGAGATGATTGAACGCTTGGGCAAACTCATTGTCCTTTGCATGAACAACTTGGGAAAGATGCGATACTGAACTCCCTGCCTCCTTCCTATCTTGACTTTCTCAATCATTATAGAAATAAGCCTGTTGTAAACTAACCATGGTTTACTACAAATGAAAGAATCACCAGCTCGATAAAGGGGTGTGAATTTAGTGGGGAGGTTCTTTGGAAGGTCGTCATCCCTTTAAGAAAGGAAAAAAAAAATAAGGAAGAAGGTGCAAAATACTGGAACCAATCAGGCTAAAAAGGTTAAAGCTGATCAGAGTAAGAGTGTACTTCNGGAAAGACTCTCCATTGTAGCTAATGATATGAAGATACATTAAATAAATAAAATTTAGGATAAAGTCACGGCCTAAGAAAGCCTTCCCTGGTAAGACTTTTTTTTCTTTCTTTTCTATACGCGAGGAGTGAAAAAATAGAGAAAAAATAAATCTTGAAAAGATGAGGATCAAAACATGTGTAGCAAAAATTTCTAAAATAACACAATGAGAGAGACGTATTATAATTTGAAAAATTATTTAAGGGAGATAGAAATGCGGCAACAAAAGGAGAAACTTCTCTTTTCCAGCCAAATATGCATGCTTAATTCTGTTCGTTTGCTTTAAGGAAGAGACGGAGTTGTTTAGGCTTCTCTCCGAAGGCCAAAACCGAAGAGATGGCAATCACGAAGGGTAGTTCTTCTTCTCTTCTTCCGGCCTTCCTCTTCTTTCTTTTGCTCCAAAGACCCATCTTTGCTGTCAAAAAGGTAGGCTTTTCTTCGTTTTCCATTCCAAAGTTTAAATCTTTCATTTCATTTACGCATAGGGTTTGGCCTCTTGACACAGTACTCTAAATTTCAATTCATAATCCATTCGGCATATTTTTTTCTTTTTATTTTATTTTATTTATTTATTTTGCTGCAGTCTTACGTTGTCTACCTTGAAGGCCATTCTCATAACCCTAGATAGTGTTTGATAGAAAAAATATTATTCATGGATAAGTGTACAGGATAGAGTTTGTTCCCTGGCTATCCCTAGGATATTCCTTGGCTATCCCATTGATCATATCAAATACAAAAAGGTAAATCCATAAGATAACTTTTTTTACTATTATTTAGAGGGATAACAAGCTATTCCTATATTTTCTAGGGAATAGATTGAGGGGATATCCCATGGTTAACCATGATTAATCATGAATTATCTCTTTGGTTAACTTTATTCCCAGCTATCCCTTATAGTTATGACTTTTGGGAATAAGAAGGGATATGCAGAGGATATCCCCTCTTATCCCCTATTTCAAACACTACCTAAAGAGTCTTCTTTGCATTCCTCCAAGAGAGTGAGAGACTCACACGATGAGCTCTTGGCATCAGTCATGGGAAAGTAAGTGATTTTACAACATTTTCTTCGATTATCTGCCTTTTATTGTGTATAAATTCTCTAATTATTTAATTTTTTTTTTGTTGAAAAAAAAAAATCAAACACAAGTGAGAAGGCCCATGATGCAATATTCTACTCCTACACAAGGTATATCAATGGCTTCGCATCAATTCTTGAACAAAAAGAGGCACTAGAGATCTCAAGTGAGATTCCTATCTTTCATAACTTGATCTTGTCCTATTTTAACAGCATATTATCTCAACCTAAAAAAACTAACAAACAAGATATTATTCTAGACCTTGATTCCACATAAATACTCATAATTACTCCAATACATGACTAATGTACAACTAAACAGATCATACCAGCATGAGCTCTTATATATTCTTTTTATTCAAGCTTTAGAATTCTTACTAAACTAAAGGTTTATATTCAAATTCATATTAAACTATGATCATAAATTTTTAGAGCTCAGTTGTAGTGTTTCTTATTCCATATCTGATACGGGTTAGGTCCATTTTTAATGCCCATTTATGATAAATCAAGACCTCACTTAAAAAAGCTAGCCAATTGGATATTATTTAAGCATATTGATAATAAGTAGAGTTAATATTTTATGGGTACACTAAACAATCTCTAGTATGGTCTCTCATACATACTCTTTTCTATTTTTAATCTAGATCTTTCTTTCTTTATTATAATTTGGATCATTTCTTGCAGAGCATCCTCTGGAGTCATCTCAGTGTTTCCTAATAGAGCGTACAAACTTCACATGACTCGATCATGGGATTTTCTTCGCCTTGAGAGTGATGGTAGAGTCCCAAAGGAATCATTATGGGCGAAGGCGAGATTTGGCAAGGACCTATCATTGGGAGCATCGATCTGGTATTTCTATTTACTCTAATTTCAACTTCATACCTTTAGGGGGTATTTGGTTGGCGGTAATCGGCCTTGATAACCTTAAATTACTATTGACTTTTAGTGCTCTTTGTCCACTGGTGTATGTTTCTCATATCAATGGGTTCTTTGATACGTGTTCTTAGTTGGCGTATTTTAATTTCGATTAGATTTGGCAACCTGTTGGGCGTCTTAATCCAAATTGGAAACTGCACATGCTCCAACTAACTATTCAATTAAGATCTTGCCCTGTTCTTTTGACTTGGACATATGTGGCTTTGTCAAAGAAGGATCCATCGATTAAATGTGTATGATGGACCATGACCATCGAACAAAAACTACGTGTTGTAGATTGTCTTCACTTGGGTTTAAATTATCTGAGTTAACCTTTTCCCTTTTGCTTGTTGTGGTTGTGTAGATGTGTGGCCAGAGGCTGAGAGATTTAAGGACGATGGCACGGGGCCGGTTCCCTCAAAGTGGAAGGGAATTTGCCAGAACGATGAAGATAAGAACTTTTCATGCAACAGGTCTGCTCCATACTCCCTCTCGCCTTCAAATTTGATATAAAACGGCACTGCCCTTTTCACGATGGATGCCCTTGGGCTCTTAGACAGTGTTTGATATTCCAAAAGCTATCTCTGAATAAATATATAGGATAGCATTTATTTAGGGGATAGCTGAGGGAATAAGCATCTTTTTAAAATTACAAATCTGTCATCAAGGGATAACTTTAGTTGTTCCTGGATTCCCTAGGGAATAAGTTCAGGGAATAACCCATGTTTAAGGTTAAACATGGGTTATCTTCTCTGGTTAAATTTTTTCAGACCTATCCCCTCTAGCTATAGCATTTGAGGATAAAAAGTGATATCCTCTGAATATCCCTCCTTATCTATCATATCAAACACTGCCTTATTATCTATTTAGCATTGAAGCATAGCTATCAACATGATGTTTTCATTAGTTCCTCGGACTTTTCATTGCGGAGAACTCCTTTTGCATCACACGTAGAAGCATTTGCATTGTGACCGCACATGTGGCTATGCGGTGTATGTATACTGTGCATGATAATTAATTATGCATATGTATGTATATAATAAAAAATATAAAATTATTTTTTGAATATACACGGTTATACATGCATAACTAATCATCATGCATTGCACGCTGTGTAAAGTCATTTCCTTTACCGTTGATTTGGCTTGAGAATCCTGTGATAAGCCATAGGAGTTTATTACGTAAGACTCCATGCACTTTTTTTATTATCGACGAATTATGATTTTTTTATTACGTAAGACTCTATGATTTTTTATTACGTAAGATTCTTCCATGCACTTTATTAGCGGTCCTTGAGTTCAACTTTTATCCTGTAAACCTTGAACAACTTTCTATTTTAAAGTGTAAAGTGCTCCAATCCTATTGACTTCTATAATGCGGATTCACATATTCCAATTGAAATTGCAGAGAACCATATCCGCATTGTCTCCTTTCCATCCATTGAAACTCGTCTCCCTTCTTTCTCTTTTAGAGGACTCACATCCCAAAAAAGGTTCTGAAAGAAAATAAAAGGGTCACTGCTCTTTTATAGCTAGTATTTTCCTTTTTGAACACAAAAAGTTAGGCTTTACCCTGCAATACCATACCATATTAAATTTTACATCGTATTCGCTTAAGGTAAGCTTTACGATGGATGTTAGTATCGTCCATTAAATGTGCTGTAGTTGCTTGATATCCTATAATATTTTACAAGAAAAAGGAAAAGGAGAATCACATCATTCAAATGATCTGTGTTGGATCGTAAAATTCTCCTACTTTGATTCAATATAATTCTTTTATGAAATAATGCTAATTGTTTATTTTTTTAAAAAAATTAAGTATTATTGACGTTCGATCATTGAGATCAATCATCGGGAAAACTTCGTTTGCTGGTGCAGCCTTCTTCGGAATGGAGGGCCTGCAAGAAGCCTCAGAGCCGAAGGTTCATCTGGTGGGGACCATCCAACGGTCAAGTTAGCAACCGAGGTCATAGCATAGAGAGCTTGAAGAAGCTCTGAAAAAGAAGGCTTTGAGAATCGGAGGGCTTTCTTAGGTTAGAGAGTGTGTGAGTGAGCGTACTATTTATTCTGAATTCTCTTACCCTTTTATAGACCTTCGGCATCTGTCTGGGGATCAGCCACGTGGAATTCAGTGATGAGGAATGCCTGCTAAACTTGTGCTGATTACGTGAATATGAGCTGGTTGGTTGGCCTGGTCCCATCTAGTACATGGGCCTAACGGTTGAT
The DNA here is from genome assembly GCA_900491605.1 of Calamus simplicifolius. Lineage (NCBI taxonomy): Eukaryota > Viridiplantae > Streptophyta > Magnoliopsida > Arecales > Arecaceae > Calamus > Calamus simplicifolius. The sequence goes on from UESW01004200.1 coordinate 21,495, forward strand.
GGGCCTGGTCCCATCAACTGCGCGGGTCAGGCGATAGGTGGGATTGGCTCTGTCAGGCTGTGTAGACTAAGTGGTAGGTAAGCCTGATCCTGTCAGGCAGCGCAGGCCAGACGGTAGGTGAGCCCAATCTTAAAGAAGTTGGGGCCATTGAGGCTGACTTGGAGAAGTCGGGGCCGCTGAGGCCGACTTAGAGAAGTCGAGGCCGCTAGGGGCCGACTTAGAGAAGTGTGGGGCTGTCGAGGCTGCCTTGGAGAAGTCAGAGCTGCTGAGACCGCCTTGAAGAAGTCAGGGCCACTGAGGCTGACTTAGAGAAATCGGGGCCGCTAAGGGCCAACTTGAAGAAGTTCGGGGCTGTCGAGGCCGCCTTAGAGAAGTCGGGGCTGCTGAGGCCGACTTAGAGAAGTCAGGGCCGCTAGGAGCCAACTTGGAGAAGTGCGGGGCCATCGAGGTTGCCTTGGAGAAGTCAGGGCCGCTGAGGCCGGCTTGGAGAAGTCAGGGCCACTGAGGCCGACTTAAAGAAGCGCGGCCCGGTGAAGAGCGAGGCCGCCTTGGAGAGGCACGGCCTGCTGAAGAGCGGGGCTGCCTTGAAGAAGTGGGACTACCTGCTTCTGCCTACGCCATCAATTAGCTTCGTTGTTAATGTCCATGTGGCGCCATCGGCCACATCAGATGCCCCCCTGCTCCTGAGGTCGAGGGGCCACGCATCCGCTGACCTTTGGGCAAAAGGAGCGCAAAATTTGTAATAACTGCTAACTTTCACATGCCTTTAATTGTCGAAGGTGTGGCGCATCCTCTCAAGGCTATGTCGCTTCGAAATCCTTCCGTAATCAAGTGAAAATGCGAAAGATGATGTCAGCACTAGGCGCACCGAGAGAATATTTCTTGAAGAATGGGGGAAAGCGGGCATCATCATTTCTTCACCGCTCCCCATGTCTTATCATTGGCCGCAAATCCCGCTCCCTGGGCAGAACTGAGGCATCGTATCTCGGGCACTGGCAAGATCGTTGACAGCTGGATGTCCCGTGCAATAGCAGAAGGCCGCGTGGCGCTGCCTTGGGTGAGGTAATTCAAAAAGCTAGTATAAAACCGCCCCTCCCACCTGAGGGCGGCCTTTATGCTACCATCATCTCCGCTGCTATCTTCTTCCTCCTAAGCCCTGAACTTTGAGAGTCCAAAACTTCCAACTTCCATTTTCCTTTCCTGACATCATGTCAGTTTCCTTTTGCTTCCCTCCTACTTTTTGTCCTCATCCTCTTGAGCCCATGGACCATCGTGCCATTTGGAAGGGTAAGAGGCATGTTGTGAGCTCCTCTCGATCCTCAAAAGAGGAGGAGGAGGAGGTTTCCCTGGTTCACCGAAGGCATCGGCCGATCAGGGGTATCACGATCCGCGATCGCCCGACGGTAGATGCCCAACCACCACCCCGAACATCTCCCCTTAGGGCACCTCCGTCTATGGTAGCCCCAGCTAGGGTAGCTCTGTCATCCCCAGCCCATTCGGCCTCTCCTCCGATAGCCAACTCTGATTTGGTAGGGCCGGGGGAGGTGGCTTCCACCATGACCCCTGAGGAAGTGGAAGACCTTAGGAGTAGGTATAGGGTCCCTAGTTTCATCCATCTGTCTGTGCCTGGACCCAAGGACAGGGTGACCTCTGATCGATCCAGTTGGATAGCTCTGTATGAGGAGTTCTTCAGGTGAGGGCTTCATCTCCCCTTTCATCCTTTTATTTTGAACCTATTAGATAGGTATAGAATAGTCCCGGCATAATTAACTCCGAACTCGATTTGGATCATCTGTGCATTTATTGTCCTCTATTTCTTCCAGGGCTCAAAAGCTAGGATCTTTGTGTTCCAAGCCCTCTATAAGCTCTGCCACCACGGTGAAGATGGGTGATGGATTTTTACTTCTAGGCTAGGTCGAACTATGCCGCTTTACCTCCCTCCAAAGTCAAGGGATGAAAATCCTGTTTCTTGTTTGCCCACGTGGATGGAGTGAGGACGAGTTAGAAAGAACCTGATGTCAGCCCCAATAAAAACTTCGCTGTGGATGAGAGGGACCGAGAGCTCTTCGATCGCTTGATGTCCTCTGAGATCCCCTCCAACAAGGAGTTGTTGGCCGAGGAGAACCTCTACGAGGCTGAGTTGGCCCCGACGGTTGCTGAGCGCAAAATCCCATCCTTCTCATCCTTTGACCTGGTCCTTTTCTTTTTTCTGACCGTCGACTCCTTGTGTAGCGATGAAGGTGTCTGCCGAGACGCTGAAGGCGACCATGCGGAAGAGGAGGCAGGAGGCCGGTGAGGTAGTGAGGCCAATGAGGAGGGTTTGATGGAAGGCCCAGGGCTAGCTGGCTCAGGCCTTCGAAGTCCTAGCAGAGGTGGCTCCTGCGAAGGAGCCGAGGGAGAGCATCAAGCCCAAGGCGCCGGCGAGCGAAGGGGTTCCCATAGTGGCCGAGGCAGGAACGGAGGAAAGGGGCCAGCCGGCCCCGACCGAAGAGGTGGGCAAAAAATCTCCGGCTGCTCCCGAGCCAGTGGTCATCGACTTGGATTCTGGGAGTAGAACTCTAGCCCCCACGGAGCCAGCTGAAGTAGGTGTTGGGGGCTGAAGGTGGATGCCCGGCTCCTTCTAAGCTTGAGGCGGAGGAGGTCGCCCCGGTGGCCGAAGAGAGGGAGACCTCAGCAGCGACGGACGGAGGTGAAGCGGAGTCGGCAGATGGAGGCGAGGCAGAGCCAGAGGACTCGCCTTCACCGCCCGTCCAAGGGGCCACCCAGCGGGCGGTCAGGAAGGCCCCAGCCCAGCCACCATGGCCGCTGCCCAAGTTCTCGACGATGGAGGATGCACGGTAGGTGGAGCACTTGCTGGAAAGGATGCATCTGCCACATTTTCGTGTGAAGTTGCATCGTGAAGGCGCCGCCAGACTTCTTGACGCGGCATATGTGTTGGTGCTCCAGGTAATTTCTTATCTGTGCTCTCTTTACATTTATCTGGCTCGATTTATGGCTGATCGGTTGATCCATGCAAATGGCCAACGAGATCCTCGCCTCAAGGACTCTATGATCTGAACGTGCGACTCGGCCGCACGCTCCCAGGAAAGAGTGGACAAGTGCCGAGGCTAATGCAAGGAAATGATCGAGAAGTTTGCCCAAAAGTTGGAAGAGGCCAAGGCTCGTAAGAACGACTTGGCCAGCAAACTCCTTGCATCGGAGGTCGATCAGGATGAGTGGAGGGCCCGGTTCAGGGAGGCAGAGAGCAAGGCGGCGATCAAGTTCAACCAGGCCTTCATGGCCGAGGCCAAGCTGGCGGTAGTTTTGACTAGCATGGCATCAACCGAAAGAAGGGTTGATGAGCTGACCCACTAGCTCAAGTATATCAAGAGCCAGGCCGACACAGCGGCAGCCAATGCTCAAGCCACCGAGGGAAGGGCCTCTGCGGTGAAGGTGGCGGCGTAGGAGGCCGAACAGAGGAGGATCGAAGCTGTGGCCTAAGTCTAGGATGCCGAAGCCTGAACTGAGGAGGCCGAGAGCCGGGCTTTGGGGAGCTGAAACCCAGGCTGAGAAGGCTGAGGCTCAAGTCTGGGAAGCCGAGGCCCAAGCTCAAAATACGATCAGGAAGTTTTGGAGTTTGCCGGAATTCGAACGGGAGATGGCCAAAGCCAGCCTCTATGCATACCATCCCATGATCTCACTTACCTGTAAGATGTGGTCGATCAGAATTGATTGGGTAACTTCATGATTCAAGATAGGTCGTCACTTATGGTGAATCAGTATGACTGATTTAGGTACCCATGGACTAATTATTCATAAACCATTTTACAAGTTAGTGGGAGTATTCTTGATTATAGTTCATGTGTTCTCTTTCATATGTCACACATTAAAAAGAAATCCTCTAAATTAGTAGGTCCTTAAAAAGATGAAGTTATGGAGATAACTAAGTCTTAGCCTCCCATTAAGTGGATGGTAATGGGTCCAATAGTTGGGTGATCATTGGCAGACCCAAAGGTTGAATGTTCATCAGGCTATTGGAATTGCCAATCCTAATATGATGGCTCAATGTGACTCTCTTAATGGTAGTCAGGTGGGCTGGTCAAAGTCGGGCTTGACTATTCGTTGGTTAGAAGCATTGAATTTTGTCATGTTAATAGTTGGACCTAACTAGGACCTTCAATAGGAGGCCCAAAGGTCGATTGAAGAGCACCTTGGGGAAAATTAATTACTAGAAGTTACTTGGAGAAGTAATCGGTTAACGAACCTACCTTTAGATGTGCATGGGTGAGCTGGCCAAAGTCAGGCTCATGTATTGTCTATTGGATTCTAGTACCCACTAAGGGATTAAGAGTAATTCCTCGGATTGAAGGTAGAGGCTACCAGTCTGAATAAAATATTGGGAGGGCCTTTAGACTAAAGTCCATGTCTTTAGGATAATAATTCATATATAATAATATGTTTTTGGTTTTTCTTTCAGATAATGCCTACCAACTTGTCGCTCTGTTCATTGCTTGATAATGAAAAACTTAATGGTCCCAACTTTGATAACTGGTATCAAAGGCTTAGGATTGTCCTATAGCATGAACGGATCCTTTATATGATAACGGATCCAGCACTTGAAGTCCCTGCTCCTAATGCTCGAGATTCGGTCAGGGACACTTATCAGAAGTGGCTCTCTGATCAGACCAATATCCGATGCATAATGCTAGCAGCAATGAACGACGAGTTCAGTCAAAAATTTGAGGAAGCCCAGCCAGAGGAAATTCTTCAAAAGTTGAAGGAATCCTTTGGAACACCAGACAATGTTGAGAGGTGTAAGGTCTCTTGTGCCATCTACAATGCGCGGATGCGTGATGGAGCCTCAGTCACTGATCATGCATTGTACATGATCGAGATGATTGAACGCTTGGGCAAACTCAGTTGTCCTTTGCATGAACAACTTGGGAAAGATGCGATACTGAACTCCCTGCCTCCTTCCTATCTTGACTTTCTCAATCATTATAGAATGAATAAGCCTGTTGTAAACTACCATGGTTTACTACAAACTTATGAGAAAGATCACCAGCTCGATAAAGGGGTAGTGAATTTAGTGGGAGGTTCTTTGGAAGGTCGTCATCCCTTTAAGAAAGGAAAAAAGAAAAATAAAAGGAAGAAGGTGCAAAATACTGGAACCAATCAGGCTAAAAAGGTTAAAGCTGATCAGAGTAAGGTAGAGTACTTCTTTTGCAAGAAGTAGGGTCATTGGAAGAGGAACTATCCTCTTTATATTGCATCCCTTGACCCGAACAGGTCCAAGAAGAGGAAGTAGCAAGGAAATGCTAAACAAGGTATATATATGACACCTTGTAATTTTTCTATCTATGATACTACTAATTAGGTATTGAATACTGGAAGTCCAATTCATATATACAATTCTTTGCAGGGACTTCAAGTTAGTAGAAGATTCAAGGATGGTGAGAGATTCTTAAACGTGAGAAATGGAAGCCAAGTTCCAATCCTGGCATTGGAAGTCGTTAAACTTGTTTTTGAGTCTTGTACAATCATTTTAAATGAATGTCATTATTGTTCATCTTTCATTTTAAATGTCATTTCTATAGGCCAATTGGCCATGTCTGGTTATGAACTATCAATAAAGAATGACATTTGCAAAATCATTATGAATGGTTCTGTTGTGATGAATGGATATATAAATAATGGAATATATGTACTATCGCGACCTATTAGTGTAATGTATACATCTAACAAATGCCCTAGGATAAACGATATCAGTAATGCTTACCTTTGGCACTGCCAGCTAGGTCATATTAACAAGAACAGGATAAGCAGGTTGAGACAAGAAGGTCTACTTGAGGTTAATGATTTCGAATCATTACCAACCTGTGAATCTTATCTTATGGGTAAAATGACCAAATCATCTTTTAGTGGAAAAGGTGAATAGGCCAATGAAATTTCAAGTCTGGTACATACCGATGTATGCAGACCTATGAATGTCAGTGCCAGGGGTGGGTATAATTATTTCACTACTTTTACAGATGATCTTTCGAGGTATGATTATATATTCTTGATGAAGACATAAGTCTAAATCATTTGAAATGTTCAAATGATATCGTAATGAAGAAGAAAAACAAACTGGAAAGTTTATCAAAACCCTTCGATCAGATTGAGGTGGTGAATATCTTTCCAGTGAGTTTCTAACATATCTTGAGAAGAATGAGATTCTCTCTCAATGGACACCTCCAGGGACACCTCAGTTCAATGGAGTGTCTAAAAGGAGGAATCGAACCCTGTTAGACATGGTTCGGTCCATAATGGGCTTTGCTTCTCTGCCGATCTCCTTTTGGGGTTATGCTTTAGAGTTAGCTTGTTATCTTTTAAATAGGATACCAAGTAAGTCCGTTAACAAAACACCATATGAGATATGGATGGGCATAAGCTGATACTCTCACACCTTCGGGTCTGGGGTTACCCGGCTTATGTTAAACGTTTGGAAACAGATAAGCTTGGACCTAGGTCTGACCGGTGCCTATTTGTAGGATATCCAAAAGAGTCTAAGGGGTATTACTTTTACTTGCCTGAAGAACAAAAGTTGTTCGTCAGTCTTAGGGCTATCTTTTTAGAAAAGGAGTTCCTTAGTGAAGGAACTGGAGCTACTAAGATTGAACTTAGTGAAGTTCAACAAGGAGAAAAATCGATACACTTAAGAGACAATACAGAAGCGAATTTGATTAGATCAAACCCAGAGCCTATACAAGAACCATTAAGGAGATCTAGTAGGGTACTCCGTCAACCAGACATATACTATGATTTCTTGGTCCGGGACGACGATCCTATTGAACTCGATGAGAACAATGAGGATTCGATCACCTATATGGATGCAATGCAGATGTTTGACTCTGAAAAATGGCTAGAAGCCATGAAATCCAAAATAAAGTCTATGAAAATCAACAATGTATGGACATTGGTTGATCCATCCATGAGGATAAAACACGTTGGGTGCAAATAGATTTTCAAAAGGAAAAGAGGCGCGATGGGCATGTAGAGACCTATAAAGCTCGTCTAGTTGCCAAGGGATATCATCAATGTTATGGTATAGACTATGATAAGACATTTTCTCATATGGCAATGCTCAAATCCATTCGGATTATGCTTACTTTAATAGCACATTATGATTATGAAATCTAGAAAATGGATGTCCGAACAGCTTTCTTGAATGGTAAGCTGGAAGAGGAGGTGTATATGATACAACCTGAAGGGTTCACATCCACAGATGAGTCAAAAGTATGTGTTGGTCCAGATAGCAACCCAAGAGGGGGGGGAGGGTGAATTGGGTTTTTCAAAAATTTAAACTCTTTTGAAAATAAACCCCAGTGGAAATAAAACTTAGATTCGTACAGATTAAAACAGAATATGCACAAATAGAAAATTTAAAGATAATGAGACAATCACGGCAAACATAGAAGATTTTATAATGGTTCGGTGTACCTACACCTACGTCCACTCCCAAGTATCTCTTTGGTCCACACTATAATCAATCTGATTACAGCAGAGTTGTTTTGCAAGCTCACAACTCGAACTTGTTATTTTTTCGGGTGCACAATGAACCCAGCTGGTTTTCAAGGCTCACCAGCACAAAACCTTATACCACAAGCAAACTTCTTGCACAAGGCTAACAGCCTCAATGGAATCAATCCTCCGATTGACCCAGTAAACAATAATCATTTTTACAAAACAAAAGCTCCTCCAATGAGCAAATATACAATGATAAAACATGAAATAAAGAGATAGGAATCAAAGCCTGTTTTGCAGATCTTGGTGGCTTGCTTCTTCTCTTCTCTTGGGTGGATCTTCCTTTAGAATGCTCTTGAAGCTCCGAAGATCAGAAAACTAGGGCTTCCTTCTTTTCTTGAGATTTCTTCAAAGTGAAGCTATAAAATCTTGGAATCTCTCTCTTTTCTTTTGGAGAATCAGTATGATCTTTCCTCTCAAATCTTTTCTCTTTTCTTTTCTGATGGATTTCAAAGATTTGTCTCTATTCTTTTCTTTTTGCCTCTCTTTTTGCCTCTCTTCTTTCGGATGCAGCAAACCCTATTCTTATAGATCAGTATAATCCATAAATAGTTTAAAACTATCCGTTAGAAACAAGTGTAAGAAGGATTATATCCATAAATAGCATAGCCGTTGGAATTAAAAAGATAAAAGTAAATTTTAGAGTCGTTCTGACAGTTCTGGAGTCGCGTCTGACATTCTGGAGTCGGCTCTAACTTTTCTGGAGTCGGCTCTAAATCAAAAATCCCCAAATTGCTTGAACTGGAGTTGTCTCTGGCTTTTCTGGGGTCGACAAAAAATCTTCTGGAGTCGACTCTAACAGTCCCGGAGTCGACTCTAAGTCGTGGCCAGAAAAACCATCGTTCTGTCTTTTCTGTTGGAGTCGGCTCTAACAGTCCGGAAGTCAACTCTAAGTCTGTGCTGTTTTTTGGAGTCGACTCTACGATTCCATGTGTCGACTCTAATGTCTGCAATTCTTACCTTGACATTATATTCGAACTAGAACTTGATTTGTCTTATGATTTTGATTAATAAATCAAATCATACACTGAAAAACTTAATCAAAATCATTAGTAACTTCAAATGTTATACTCAAATAGTTTTGTTAATCATCAAAATCAATAATTGGGTCAACAATCTCCCCTTTTTGATGATGACAAAAACTTTGAGTATATGCATTAAAAATTCGTTGAATTAAGAATTATAGACATTGTTAAATCTTTAAAAACTTCCTAACAGAGAATTTGATGCCAATTTTCAAATGAATCAAAAAAGATACTTGAGTTCTATTATAAACATCAATCAAGATAATTTAACTTTACGTAGGAAATTATTAAGCTCCCCCTGCATTGAATAACTCCCCCTATGCAAATAAACTGAAATCAATTGATATAAATTGATTAGAATTTATACATCTCAAAATTTCTCTCCCCCTTTTTTTGATATGCCAAAAGATTGAAATCTTATATTCCTTTAATCTTATATTCTTACATTCTTATTTCTTTTATGCATATACAATTTTCTTCTCCCCCTTTTTGTTATCAGCAATAAGGTGAATTAATAAAGAAGGTTATCAGAGCGGGGTCGTTGGTTCATTCAATCATAGAGATGGTAATTGGTTCTCATAGAAAATTTGCAATAAAAGGATAATTATATTTCAATGCAAGATTCATTACATGTGTCAATTCAAGTACATTCTCAGAAAAGTAACATATTCAAGTATATCCACAGTAAACCAAAATTCCTAGATACAAGCTATCAAAGTAAAGAAAGCTAGAAATCCTAAGATACAAACTAGGATAAGACAGGATATCAAATCAAACATGCTTGTAAATAATTTTCTTCAAATGTTCAATCATTTCCATAATTTCATCTTTTTGATCTTTCTTAATTTTTCAAGACAAGCTTCAACTTGAAGGACAGCAATATCAAGATCTTTCTTCAACTGACCAGTAGCATCTAAATAGACTCTTGATCCATCTGCTATCCCTTCTAGTCTTTCAAAAATCTTTTGAAGCTCAGATGACATAGCATTCACTGATTTATCCAAAGTAGAAACTATCATGTCAAGCTTAGCAGATATCAATTTCATTTCACTTCTCATATCCGAATCATGCTCAGTCAGTAGGGCTCTGAGCTGATCAAGCTGCTCCTCTGAAAGTCTTCCAGATACCAAGGCTGACTGATGTGGAGGTGAAGGATGAGTGCTCGGTCCAGCCTCTGAAGGTCTAGCAGTAGATGGTCCAGGAATATCCTCTGCTCTGGCCTCCTCAGCTCTAACTTCCTCTGCTCTGGTCTCTTGTCCTCTTTTTATCCAACATTATTCTCTTTTCTGAAGCCCATGTGGTGAATTGTAGAGACACTGTAGTAATCAGTGTGTCTTAACTTCCTTAGTGGCTCATTATCCATTATTAGCACACCTTGGCTTCTAAAAACTAATGTCAGAATCATACCGTATGGTAGTGTTGATCTCTTCTTAGTTGCTGCTTCTGCCATGTAGCCAATCATCATACCAGCCAAATTAATAGGCCTTCCAGGAATGATACAGTCCATCAACAGGATATCTCATTCCGAAACATATTCAAACCTTCCAATTTTAGGAAACAAGATTCTTTCACAAATATTGTGAAGTAATCTGAGTTCCAAATTTAGTTGATTAGCCATGACTTCTTCAAACTCAGATACTTCTCTCCCTAACATCCTAGATAGGGCACCTCCTCTATCATCATATTGATACTCAACTAGTCCAATAGTAGGCATCTCCAATAAATTTCCAAGAATCTCGGCTGTGATTATTACTTTGGTTCCTCTTACAAAACTCACTAATCCTCCATCTCCTCTACATAAATCATTGTAAAATTCTCTCACAAGGGTAGGGTACGTAGGAACATCTAAAGAGCAAACTTTTTCCATCCCATTTCCTTCAATAATCGACCAATAGCAAAGCCCTCCGAAGCAAATAAATCGAAATCTACTTTCCTTCCAGTTGTAATGGCCTTACCCGCTAATTGATCTACCCATGGAGAAGATGGTGAAGGTGGAGAAGCATCTTGGGTGACGGATGATGAAGATGGTGAGGGTTGCCTATGAATCGTCCTTTTCTTGTGGGAACGGCCGAACTTCCAACAAACGCATGCTTCTTAGGAGCCATTGGATTCGATTGGAATGAGTTATTGAGAGATTTGAGGGGTTTGGAGGAGTTGGAATTGATTTGGAATGGTTTTAGAAAGGGTTTAGGAGACGATAGGGTCGTTTGGGTGTCGACTCTGCCTTTTTATTTGACCTAGTTCCACTTAGAGTCGACTCCCGCAAAGCGAGGTGTCGGCTCCGGACTAGAAATTTGTCAGCACCCGAATTAGAGTCGGCTCTACAGAAGCCGGAGTCGGCTCTAATTGCCCAAAGAACATCAAAATATGAAGGTGTCGACTCCACAAACTGCAGGTGTCGACTCCACAATAGTTTCAGTAAAAAATTTGAATTTCAAGGATCTAAAACTAATCAAATTAATCAATAAATTCTAGATAAATGTTCCTTATCAATTGGGGAAACAATGAATCAAATTTCTAGATAAATTTCCTTATTGGACATAGAGGATTTTCAAGAAATTAATGAAGTCTAGATAGTTGTTGTCCTTAAGAGTTTCAGAAAATCATTCTAAAGGATCACAAACTCCTAATTCTCCTCTAAGATAACAAAATCTTTCCTCACTCAAAGGTTGGTAAAAATATCAGCTAATTGATCATTAGTATTAACATAATCAAGATAAATATCATTATTAGCTACATGTTCTCTAATAAAGTGATGTCTAATTTCAATGTGTTTAGTTCTTGAATGTTGAATTGGATTCTTAGTTAGATTGATGGCACTAGTGTTATCACATCTAATAGGAATTTTATCAAGTGTGATACCATAATCTTCAAGTTGTCGCTTAATCCAAAGGATTTGAGCACAGCAACTTCAGCTGCAACATACTCTGCCTCAGCAGTGGATAATGCAACCGAATTTTGCTTCTTGCTAAACCAAGAGATTAAGTTACTTCC
>UESW01004200.1:39191-65711 GCA_900491605.1 Calamus simplicifolius
GAGAAGCTACCTTATTCAGGGGGAGCTTACTCGTAAAGATCACTTCCTTGATATTTTTTTAATTTAAGAATTCTATGCATATACTCAATGTTTTTATAATCATCAAAAGGGGGAGATTGTTGATCCATTTATTGATTTTGATGATTAATAAAGAAATTGAGTATATTTATTTGATTACTAATGGATTTTATAAGTGTTTCATGACTTAAATTTATTTGATCAATTTAAAAGAATTAAGAAATGAATTTTGAATCAAATACAAATCAGAGATTTCAAAGTTTCAGAGCTTGGAGTCGACACCTAGAAAGTCTGGAGCCGACCCCATGGCCAATTCAATTTTAATCTGATTTTTGATACAACCTGGAGTCGACACCTAGAGTTTTGGAGCCGACACCTAAGGTTTCGGAGTCGACACTTACAGTGTCTGGAGCCAACTCTGATGCGGGGACAGAACGTTGATTTTTTAGCAACCTAGAGCCAACACCTACAGTATTCGGGAGCCGACACCTGACGACGGCGAGCCGACACTTACTTTTGCAGAGCCAACTCCACGACGAACTCAGATTTTACTATTTATGGAAAAACGATATGGAGCCGACACCTGAAAAGCTGAAGCCGACTCCAACCCACTTGGACAAAAAATTAAAATGCCAGATCAGCTCTAACGGTAATATTTTGATTTCTGACATCTAACGGCTATTTTTTATGAATGGAAAATCCTTCCAGGTACACTCCAACGGCTAGATTCCACCCAAAAATGAATCAAAGAAAAATCTATAAAAAGGGGGAAAAACAACCGTTTGAAGAAGAGAGATAGAAACGGATAGACAAAAATAAAAAATCAAAATCCGAGAAGTCTTAAGCCTTATATCCAAGAGAGGAGCTTTCAAATTCAAATCCTTCCACTCCACAAAGCTCAAAGAAGAATCCAAGCCATTCAAATAGTGAAAAATCGGAGGATTCTCAACTAGAAGAAAAAGATCAACTTTTCAATCTTCTCAACTGCATCTACTGTGAGGAATCGGAGCTGAGGCTTGATTCAACCCAGCAAGGAGAAGAGGAAAAGAAGAAAAGCTCAAAGCCAAACAACTTCAAACCAGGTTTTCTAAACCTATTTACTTATCTTTGAATATTTGCTCATTGAGGAGCTGTGAAACTTTGTAAAACATTCTTATATTTATTTGTGCCTAGTTCAATCAAAGGGGATTGAACTAGTGGAGGTTGTTAACCTCGGGTCAAGCTAGTTTAGCTTGAGTTTAGGGTTGTGTGCTGGTGAGCCTGTAAAACCGGCTGGGTTCGTTGTGATCCCGGGTAAAACAACAAGTTTAGGGTTGTGTGCTGGTGAGCCCGTAAAACCGGCTGGGTTCGTTGTGATCCCGGGTAAAACAACAAGTTTGGGTTGTGAACTTGTAAAACAACTCGGCTGTAATCGAGGAGATTATAGTGTGGACCCAAGTAGGATCTTGGGAGTGGACGTAGGTGTTGGATACACCGAACCACTATAAAATCTTTGTGTTTTCGTGCTTCCATTGTCTCTATCTCTATCTCTGTTTTATTCATTATGCTTTATATTTACATTGCATATATTTTCATTCATCTTAAGCAAACAATTTTTCAAGAGGCTAAATTTTTAAAGAACCCAATTCACCCCCGCCTCTTGGGTTGTCATCTGGGCCAACATTTCCTTTATGTGTTTACTTTTGCAAGTACCACTCCTCTCGCAAGAAAAAAATAATTCTTGGTTTCTTAACATTGCTACCTGTATCATATTTTTTAATAATAACGACAAATCCATTCTTCTTTCCGACTTCTCAATACCAATTACACATTTCTTCTCTACTTTTGAATATCTATAAAATAAATAGTTTTATGTTAGTAGACAATTTTAAATATTGCTCAGTCAAATAATACTAAAATAATTGTAATCAAATTTTTCTTACCTCGTAAGTTGTAAATTCATTTGTGTAATCCATCACACAATCAGGGCCAATCATGCTGCATTTGATCGAAACATCACCCTACACGATCAAATAATAATTTTAAACCCTAATCATAATTAACCCAAAAAAAACCGAAAATAAACTTTCTATTCAGACACATAGGGCCAAATTATTGGCATCTATTCGGCCCACCAGGGTTGAACATGTTATCTCAATTCGGCCCACCAAGGCCGAACTTGTTGTCTCAATTCGGCCCACCAGGGCTGAACATGTTGACTAAGTTTGGCCCTGTGTGGCTGAACAGATTTGACCTATTCGGCTACACAGGGCCGAACAACTCACGAACCGAAAAAAAAAAAATTTCAACGACGGGGATATAAACCAACCTTTGCGACCATAGAACCTTCAAAAATTGCTAGTTGCTTGTCCATTGCTCAATTATAGGTTGAAATCTCTTCAACCAAGCTTCAAATGGCCGGATCCAAGGGTATTGATCCGGAGTGAGGAAGGAGGAAAGCGGAGGCAGCGGGAGGGGGAGGGGCTGGTGGGGGTGGGGGGGCTATTTTGACCTTGGGGGGGGGGGGGTTGTTTTGACCTTGGGGGACTACTGAGCAAGCAGGGATATTTTGGTCCAAATATTTTAGGGGCAAATATGTCAATTTTTTTAAGTGGCATGGGGGGCTCTTGAGCAAAAAGTGCGGGCCAAATAGAATTTCCCTCGTTATATAGTAATCGCTCGATCGCAGTCCTACATCAACTGTCAATCTTTCGTAACTTTTCTTTGATCCAAATTTGAGACCGACTGCATATAAAAATTTTGTGCACAAATAAAATTATATACAAAATTTTAATAATTCTTGAAATTCATTGTAATGAATGTTGTTTTAAAGTTTGGGCATTTGATCGGGTCAGTTTAATGGCATTTTAAAGTTGGTGCCGTATAGTTACTTTTGCTGACATTACTAAAGAGTTTATGATGACTATGTTATCTGATAGGGCAATCGATCCCATGGGCTACAATGACCGCATCTGGGCTTGATTTCAGCAAGTTGGCCCTCCCCGTTGGCTTTGATTTCAGCAAGTTGGCCCATCCTCATTGGCCTTCCTAGGCGATCCCATTCTAGGTGGTCTTTCTAGATGGCCTTCCTAGACAATCTTCCTAGGTGGCCCCATCCTAGGAGGCCCCTCTTCTCCTAGGCGGCCCCATCCTTAACGCCTCGTTTCTCTACTCGGCCTCTCCTACTCGGCCAACGGAGTCGTCCTCAGTTCGTTGGCTCATCCTTGTCGCTCTCGGTAGCTTTGGTAACCCATCTTCAGGGGCATCAGGTTCCTGGAAAGGCATAGGATGGACGAACTTAAGATATTGTCCATGGCCAGTCACCTCGGGCATTTATGAGCATCCTAACTCCTAGTTACCTCAAGCATTTATGGGCATTGGTGGTGGTATGCCGAGAGGTGCTGGTGCTATTAATACAATATGAGAGATGGGACAAGGGGCTTTGACTGTTGACGAGATGGGACAAGGGGCTTTGACTGTTGACTCCATCTGTGAGAGCTCCATCCCGATCTTCTCTCGGATTTGTCTCAGCCCAAGATCCTCGGACCCGTCTCGGTCGCCTCCAGATTCCCAGTCTCTTCGCGACTCTCCTTTCCCACCTTCTATGCTCGGTTCCTTTCGGCTTCTTCCCGGCCTTCCACAGACGTCCCTCGACTCCATATCTCTTCGTCTCAGCTCTGCTCTTGGCGGCAACAAGCCCTCCATGGCACCCACTCCAGCCCGACTCCACTCCTCTGTGGTGGCTCGAATGCCAGAGCGTGGACAACCGATGGTTCAAGAGGGGCTTCCGCCACATTCAATTATATATCAAGATATTCCAAACGGCACGTGCATGGAAGTCTTCCAGCGTCTTGCCATTATTACGTGAAGGTTGTCAATTCGTGCATGGATTCATAAGTTACGCATATGTGTCCAAGAGCACCTCCAAGCTAGCCACCCGAGTGGGACCCAACTCAGCCATCCAGGCTACGTCCTCGGCTACTCTCCATGAATCCAAGTCGGTTTCAGCAACCACCAAGGCAGCACCCTAGTGACCACTGGGTTGGATTCATTGTGGGGCCCACATGCCTAGTCTTATCATTGACCGCACAGGACGATAAACATGCGACATGGAGGACACACCTGGCGAATGCCATAACAACCACCCACTCTGACGGGACTTGGCCCACCAACCAACCACAATCATTTTAACGAGACACGGCCTGTAGCTCTGACATGCCACTAAGCAGCAAGTCTTACCATTGCTACCATCATCATAAATGCTTTGACAAGTGGCAGTACCTCAAGTCTCACAGACATCAGCCCTGATATTCCACCTACAAAAGTCATCATTCATCATGAGGCCTCAACCACTCAAACCAAATGAGCCCCAAAGTCATGATTCATCATGAGATTCCAAGCTTCCCAAGCAAGCCACACAGAGTCCAAAAATCAATAAAATTGGTAAGAGGGACCCCTGATCAGGTGACCACAACAACTCACAACACTCCTAAACGCTCATTCTTGCTCACAGAGAGCTCTTCTCTAAGCCTCTCTCTTTCGAGCTTTCTTAAGCTCACGACTGTTGCCCAGAGCACTGACTTGAGCGTTAGAGGGTCCCTACCGGAATCTCCGATCCTTGGGACTTTTTATAGGCTCCCAAACGCGAGAAGCCCACTGAAGGATCCTTGGCACGTCAGAGAAAGCGACCGGATGCTCGCGAATGTTTGAGAAGGATGATCTGGCAGCATCAAATTGGCGCACTAGGAAGGGGGGATGCACTAAAGGAAGGAGAGCTCTATCTCCTTGAGTTGTAAGCCTTTGTCCCCTCTAAGACAATCATAGTGGTATGCGCATTCCAAAGGTCTCCGACAGTCATACTGGAGGGCATCCACAATGCACTGAGCAGCAGAAGGCCACCCTCTCTGCTCCTCCTTCACCATCAGCTTTAGCTGCTCTACCTAACCAACTGGCCATCCTCAATCAACAAATTGAACCCCTATTTGCAGTAGTTCATGAGCTGCAGGAGCAACACTCGGTGGCCACTCAGCAGCAGCGCAAGCCTCTCATACCGCCTGTGATAGCTGCACCAGTTAGCCAACAATATATCAGCAAAAGATCTCCTCCGAGAGAGGTTCACTGTCATCATGCTTCACCTAAGCACCACCACCATAAAGCTTTCAGGAGACCGCCATCCCCCACTCGTCGTTCAAGTAGTCCCTCTCCCAAGCAGCAATACTGGAAAGGGCCCGAACGGGGATGTCACCATTGGCATTACTCCTCCCCCTACTCATCTTCTGAGTCATCGGTGAGGGTATCAACTGCAAGGTGGAGAGACACTTGGATGAGAAACACCGGCGAATGGAGGAGCTCAGCCAGAGGCTCAACAATCAGCCAGAGGTGGACTACGACACTCATCCACCCTTACTCACCATATTATGGAAGAACCCATTCTTTCCAGATTCTGCCTTTCTCATTTGGATCGGTTTGATGGCATCATGGATCTACTTGACCATCTCAAGAGCTATAAGGCTCTTATGCAAGTTCAAGGGGCAACTGATACTCATTTATGAATGATTTTTTCGGCCACCCTGTGGAAAGCTACACGTGCTTGATATCCTTACCTACCTTTGCACAACATCAACTCTTTCAGACAGCTGGAGAAGACTTTCTTAATGTGCTTTGATGCTTGTCAAAGGATTCCCCGGATGGCAGATAGCCTGTTCTCCATCCAACAGAATGAGGGAGAACCTATAAAAGATTTTGTGGCCTATTTTAGGACGGTTGCCATGGAGGTTTATTACCTCAATGATTCCATAGCCACTTTGGCCATGAAGTAGGGACTTCGCTCCTCCTGCTTCACTTATTCACTAGACAAAAAGCCTTCCAGCTCCTACGCTCAGCTCCTAAGTCGTGCGCAGAAATATATTCACGCCGACGAAGCTGATTTCACACGAAGGGCAATAAAGGAATGATAGCCCTATGACACTAAATTGCAAGCCTTTGCATGATGGTGGCATGCGCTCAGACTTCTACCAACTATGCTGGGAGGCATCCCCAGCAGATTGAGCCGTAAGAGCACCATCAAGCTCATCAGCAGGATTATCAACAAGCACCACAATCATGAAGCCCCCGAAACGATGACACTGGAAACTCCCACCTCTAGTCGACATAGTTCCCTGGGGGGAAGGTCGTTAATATGCTGAAGCATTCAACTCAGCGGAAGGAGACAAATTCCTCCAAAGACATTCCATAAAGGAGCCGCAGGATCTCCAGTGAGCCATCCAATTTATTTCAGCCCTAGCGGCTTTATTTCTGCCTCAGCAGCTTTTTTATCTTTACGGCCAATGGCCAATCGGGTAAGACCTTAACTCAAACTATATACTTACAACATATTGCTGGTCACTTTCAGCCAATCAAGAAGACAAAGTCAGCTCACAGCTAGGAGAGACCAACTCCCAGCTCACAGTTGACGATGCTGGTCGCTCTCTCTAGCCCTCAAACCAGACTGAGTAACCTTCGGGACGGTCTAAGCAGCCCTCGAGCCGATCTCAGCAGCCCTTGGGACGATCTTAGTAGCCCTCGAGTCAATCTCAGCAGCCCTCGAAACAGTCTTAGCAGCCCTCGGGCTGGCTGAAAAAAACCCCAAGCCGGTCTCAACAGCCCTCAAGTCGGTCTCAGCAGCCCCTGAGCGGTCTTAGCAGCCCTCGAGCTGATCTCAGCAGCCCCCGAGCGGCCTCAGCAGCCCCAAGCCTACCTCGGCAGCCTCAAGTTAGTAGTTGGCAAAAGACCTCCCAACTCCAAGTTAGCATATGGCAACAAAAAGACTTCTAGACTTCATGTCAAAAGATGAAGCATTCAAGTCAACTCACAGCGGGAGATATCAACTCCCCAGCTCACAGTTGACGGGCATCCACTTTCAGACCTTGCATTAGGAGAGAATTGCTGGCTGCCCTCAGCTAGTCAAAGGTAATCAACTTACCTCCAACATTGCTTAAAGTTTTTTGATCAGGTAAATGCACAGCTTCATAGAGTATGCAGACGAGGTCATAAGTCCGCATAAGGATAGACCAAAATTGTCAACAACAAAAGCTATCCAAAAAAAAAAAAAGATCCCTCCAAAAGGAATCAGAGCCAAAGCTAGCATGAAGAGACAAGTGCAAAGATAAGAAAATTCTACACTCCTTTATCTTGGTGGATGCAAGGCCCACAAGCTTAAGGAGTGTGGGGGCATCTGATGGGGCCAGTTGCCCCATGGGCTACAATGACTGCATCTGGGTTTGGCCTCAGCAAGTCGACCCATCCTCGTCGGCCTTCCTAAGCGGCCCCATCCTAGGTGGCCTTCATAGGCGGTCTTCCTAGGTGGCCCCTCTCCTCCTAGGTGGCCCCATCCTAGACGGCCTCGCTTTTCTACTCGGCTTTCCTTACTCGGCCTCTCCTACTCAGCCAACGGAGTCGTCCTCAGCTCGTTGGCTCATCCAAGTCGCTCTCGGCCACTTCAGGAGCCCAATAACCCATCTCCAGGGGCAGGCAGAGTAACTCCCAAGATGGACGAACTTGAGACATTGTCCATGGCCGGTCACCTCGGGCATTTATGAGCATCCTAACTCCTAGTCACCTCAAGCATTCATGGGCATTTTAATTCCTGGTGGTGGTAAGCCGGAAGGTGCTAGTGCTATTAATACAAGGTGGGAGATGGGAACAAGGGGCTTTGACTATTGACTCCATCTCTGAGAACTCCATCCCGATCTTCTCCTGGATTTGTCTTGCCCCAGATCCTCGGACCCATCTCGATCGCCTCCGGATTCCTAGTCTCCTCCCGACTCTCCTTTCCCGCCTCCTGTGCTCGGCTGCTTTCGGCTTCTTCCCAACCTTCCACGGATGTCCCCCGGCTCTAGATCTCTTCGTCTTGGCTTTGCTCTCGATGGCAACAAGCCCTCCAGCCCGGCTCCACTCCTCTGTTGGTGCCGGGCTCGAATGCTAGAGCGTGGAGAACCGATGGTTCAAGAAGGGCTTTCGCCACATTCAATTCTACGTCAAGATATTCCAAACGACACGTGCATGGAAGTCTTCCAGCGGCTTGCCATTATTACGTGAAGGCTGTCACTATGTGTGTGGATTCATAAGTTACACACATGTGTTTAGGAGCACCTCCGAGCTGGCCACCCGGGTGGGACCCGACTCAGCCACCTGGACTATGTCCCCAGCTACTTTCCATGACTCCAAGTCGGTTTCAGCAACCACCAAGGCAGCACCCCAGTGACCACCTGGGTTGGATTCATTGTGAGGTCCACATGCATGGTCTCACCATTGACCACATAGGACGACAGACGTGCGACGTGGAGGACACACCTGGCGAATGCCATAACAGCCACCCACTCTGACGGGACTTGGCCCACCAACCAACCGAAGCCATCCATTTTGACGGGACACGGCCTGCAGCTACATGCCACTAAGCAGCAAGCCTTACCATTGCTACCATCATTATAAATGCTTTGATAAGTGGCAGCATCTCAAGTCTCACAAACATCAGCCCTGACATTCCATCTACAAAAGTCATCATTCATCATGAGGCCTTAACCACTCAAACCAGATGAGCCCCAAAAATCATGATTCATCATGAGATTCCAAGCTTCCCAAGCAAGCCACACAGAGTCCAAAGATCAATAAAATGGGTAGGAGGGACCCCAGACCAGGTGACCACAACAACTCATAACACTCCTAAACGCTCATTCATGCTCATAGAGAGCTCTTCTCTAAGCCCCTCTCTCTTTCGAGCTTTCTTAAGCTCATGGCTGTTGCCCAGAGCACTGACTTGAGAGTCGGAGGGTCTCTATCGGAATCTTCGATCCCCGAGACTTTTTGCAGGCTTTCGAACGTGAGAAGCCCGTCGAAGGATCCTTGACACGCGGGAGAAGGCGATCGGACGCTCGCGATAATCTTGCAGCATCATTATGATTAACCAAATAATCATTCTTTCTTTTTTTTTAACAAAAAAAACTTATTTGATACTATATATATAACTTTCAAAACTCTTTAAATAAATAAACTAAGTTAAAACATATAAGATGAAACCTTTTTTTTTGTTTTCTAAATTATTTAAAAAATTTGGAGCTTTTAACGGCAGAAGTTTATGGTCTTCCAAAAAAAGAAAAGTTAAAATAAAAGTAAAAATTTACAGAAATTTTGTGTACATGCTGCCTTCTATTGCTCATTATGTGTCAATTTAACTCATTTATTATATTATATATATATATAAACAATAATAAAATAAATGATCAGCAAAATCAGTTCATCTCATGGAAGTAGATCCTCCACAACTCAATTTTACATTTAATAAAATCATCTACTATATAATAATCATATAGCAGAGAAGTTACTCAAAACTGTGTTAAAAATTAGGACATTATAGATTATGTTGAAAATCGTTGCTAATATTTGCAAATAAAGATGGAAAATTAATTATAAAGTTGAATCATTCCTTTGTTCACAATTTAAGCAGCTTACTTTGAAGCCCATTTGATCACGGTGGCCTGTTCTTCTATTGAAACAGAGCAGAAATTAGAGAACGAAAGTAAGCGGTGTTCACGCTCATAAGACTCAATGACTAGCCTCATAAAACCTGATTGCCCAAGAAGCCCATGAAGGACTCAAAGGCTAACCTCATAAATCTCCAACATTGAATTTAAATCGGATTAGCTTCGAGAGAAATTAAAATTATAACGAGATTTGAAAGTCCAATTCAAATAGGAGTACCCTGTCTTGATCCGTTGCACTTCAATGAATACAAGTCTACACCACCTCTAAAAATCATAAATAATTACAGAAAATTAAAAAGATTCAACAAATTATGTCGTGCATATAGCCTTAGTTGCCCCATTCATCGCTGTTGTTTACTGATAAGACTGTTTTGCATCGTCCATGCAATCATAAAACTAAGATTCAATGTAGAAAAATCTGTAAAACTTTCGTAAATCGTAGAACTAAGCCTTGAATTGATACGTTGTTGCAGGATAAATCGACCGATGAGCACTCACGTTCCATCATGGGTGTTGCCAATCATCATGGATTAAGGTTTCGGAAACGAATATGATAGGGTTATGGAGTGCACGCAATCGAACTCGCACGATACCCCGTCGTCAAACCGAGAAAAGACGGGCATTGCCTTCTTGAATGATGATGTATTGGTCGCCAGTCGTTAAAACGACAAAATCTCTCAAATTGATATGGAGTGGAAGTAAGAGAATTTTGATAGATTGCACCGGAATGATTAGCCACATACCAAGCGGAATTTCTATTTGCACCGCCCAAATTGCTCTCGCACCCTTCCTCATTAAAAAAAAAAAAAAATTAAACTATTCTTCCCCTTTTCTCTCCATGCCCTTGCTCCCCATCTCCTCCCTTCCCTAGCAACGCTTCCCAACCATCTCTTCTCCATCTCCTTTTCGGCACCATCCCCTCCCTCCAAGCCCATCTCCTCTCCGGCACCGTCATCTTTCTCCTTCCCGATACCACCCCCTCCCTTCCATCTTCTTCCTCTTTCCCAGCACCCTTTTCCCACTCTTCTGCACTTGCTCTTTCCCGACGTCCTCCCAGCTCCTCGGCACCGACTCTCTCCGGCCCCCACGCCCTCTCCCTTTCGGTACCGTTCGGTCAAACAGGACTAAATGGAGAGCCTATGTTCAGTCTTGTTTGGCCGAATAGAAGGCCTTCGTCTGAACGGAGGGCCATGACTGAACAAAGGCCCTTCGTTCGGTCAAACAGGACCGAATAGAGGCCCTCCATTCGGTCCTGTTTGGCCGAATGGTGCCGAAAAGAAGGAGGCGCTAGGGGCTAGAGAGGCCGATGCCGAAAAGCCAAAGAAGGGCATCGAGAGAGAAGCAGGTGCTAAAAGTAGATGAAGGGTTTTGAGGAATAAGGAGGAGACAAAAGAGAGAGAGGCGACGCCAAAGAAGAGAAAGGGGATGGTATCGGAGATAAGATGTTTAGGAGAGAAGGGTGAAGGGTGTGGAGAGAAAAAATAGAGGATATTTAAGTTTTTTTTTTAAATGAAAGATATATTGAATAATTTAGATGGTGCAAATAGAAATATGCTATACCTAGCCACCCTATCTACAGTGCACCTCCAAGGGATGTAAGGATGACACATTAATGCTCCATATATGGAGGGGTAGAAGATAAGAATCGGATAAATGGACACAAATTTTTCTTAAGAAAGGTCTGTGCATGTCAGTAGAATATCAAACTGATGGATGTCGATTAATTTAAATTTACCATTAAGTTATGTCTATATCTCCAGGATACACTTTCTCTAACTTCAAATATATTGAGTTTGTTATCACTTTGTTTCTTACCCTTTATTTTTTAAATAAAATTAAAAAAATTAAAAAAACATGTATTTAGCAATATTATTTTTATATTTTATTTTTAATCTAGTTTGATTATTTAAACCAAGATATACTAATTAACAAATCCTTACTTTTAATATTTTAAAATATAGAAATTTAGATTTTATTAATATCACTCATACTGATGTGGCTGATCGGACTATGTTAGGATTGATGGGAGAAGCAACTAACGGAACCCCAGCCTCAAACTCCGAGATCCATTCGGCTTCGGACTTCGAGATCCCCTCGGTCTTAGACTTCAGGATCCTCAGCCTCGGACTTCAGATTCCTCGCCCTCGAGCCGCTTGACACTGCCACGTAGCCCACTAATCATCTGCATCTGCCACGTAGCCCACTAACCATATGCAACCGCCACGTGAATCACTAACCTTCTGCAACCGTGCGTAGCCACTATCCGTTATGGTGCACGCTTGACATGGCTAGGTCACCTACCATCTGTGATGCCGCGCTTGGCAGAGGGCTAGCAGAGTGGAACATCTCTGATGTGCTCAATGTTTGTTGCAACCCGTCTTTGTCAGCCTTGTCGTCTGTCCACTATTAGACAATAACGTCTCAGAATCAATCACCTTCCAAAAGTGGGTAAGAGGGAACTTCAAACAGATATAAAAACCTTCGCTTACAATGAAGAAATGGATCTGAACTTAAGCTCTCTAGCTAATTCCTTTAGCTCATTCTTCGTTATTTCAAGTTGCTTATTTGAACGTTGAAGGATCCTTATCATCGATCCCAAAAACTTTCTTACAGAAACCATTGAGAAGGAGGCTCTTCGCTACACGTTCGATAAATATGATTTGGCAGCAACAAATACAATCATAATCATTTTCATAATCTGTGCTGCTACCCCTATTAATTATCTTTGCTATCATTCATTGTGTCTCAATTATATAGAAAATAGTCCCATCATCATTATTTTCAACGATACATCTTATACACTACCGTTATCATCATTATCGTCTCCATCATATTACCAATCCTTATCTTCGTGCCCTTGCCTCTCACTGCCATTGTTGCTGCTTTTTTATCAACAATACTGCCAATATTTCTCCAACCCTTTTTACTATCATCATCGTTGTATTCATCATCATCATCTTCATATTTTAAAAAATAATTTATCGTAATAAACATATTTATATTTTTAAATTTGGAGAAAGAGCCAAAAGGCCCACAAATTCATATTCCCTCAGCCCGGTCGACGACAATTATTACATTCCCGGTGCCACTCCGACAGCATCCTG
This sequence comes from Calamus simplicifolius, assembly GCA_900491605.1. NCBI lineage: Eukaryota > Viridiplantae > Streptophyta > Magnoliopsida > Arecales > Arecaceae > Calamus > Calamus simplicifolius. Next base: position 51,811 of record UESW01004200.1, read on the forward strand.
AAAATTCATCAAAACCTCGACACCTCTCCATGTCATGTCATCGAAGATGATAATCACATCGATTAAGCTCAAATGAGCCTTCCAAGCAAATTAATACTTATAATGAAAGACTAAGAGAGTTTCGCCAATATATAATATTCTAAGCCACCTTTTTAAGAGCAGTCTTCAGATCATCATGTTCGAGTTACTAACGCTCGATTATAGCGTGTTTAAGATGATTCTCTGATCCTTGACTTCAAACTTTTGAGTACACAACTGCCTCTCAACATTAGGATACTGTTGGGAGTGTCTGCTGGTCACTCATCATATCCATGGCTGCTTGCCACTTGCTTGCAAACCGTGAACTCTGAAGCATGCTGTTCTTCGCAGGGGCACGGATTTGCTGTTCAATCTGAACAGTGAATTCATCGTACACCCTAGTAATAGCTTCAGACTCAACTAGTGTCAGGTGGGCACACCGTTCATGTCAGAGTCGACCATGAATTGGACTGGCAGCTTTCATTATGTCCAACAGTGTGGTCGCTGCTCAGAAACAAAACAACAAATCTTCTGCCTCGGCAGTCCACCAAATTATTCAGTGCACGGCCACGGACCCATCCGTGCTCCTCAACCACCTTCGAGGGTGAAGGTTTTAGGCTATAAATATGTGGGTTCGATCACAACAGGACTCCTTGGTTTCCATTATGAATTCAATGGTACCTTGATTGATCCTTTACTCTTCCAACTTCTCAACGAGGGGATTAGGTGGCTGCTGTCTGACCATTGTGCAGGTTAGGTAGTGGCATTAGTTTTAGGCTCATCTTCTGATGTTTTGTGTTGTGACACGACACGTGGGGGAGACTTCAGACTTATTTATGATGCAGAGGGAATGAACAAGGTAAGGTCTTTCATAACAGTAACGGAGAGATGGATATATATATATATATATATGGTGTTAACAAGAGAAAATAGAGAAGATGGGTACTGAAGTAAGGGATTGAACTACTGCAACAGCCCAGGTCAGTTCTTGAGTTTTTTCAGCTTAGATTATAAGAGCTGAAGATTGGACTGGATCTTGCTCTTTGGTCAAAATATGGATTTAGACATGGTCCCCTACAAGGTCGTCACCAAGGCCAAAGAATAGGACGACAGACACCAAATTCGATCTTCTGCTGATCTGAATCTATCTATATATATTGCTTATAAGACTGACACAAGAAAGAAAATGGGAGGCTATAGTCTTTCAAATCATATTATTACTTTGAGGAGTCCCAAACAGTCCCCACATTGATGTTAGGTAGGATGGTCTCATATAAACATGTCATAATAGTAGGAATTAGGACACCAGTGGATAAAATATAGCAGGCAACTACAAACATAGCAGTTGGGAGAGCCCCTTTTCTTATATAATTTGCAGAGAATTTGAGCACCATCTTAATTGAAAACTAATGGTCGGCAGCTGAATGGAAGCTCTCAGGAGAGTATATTCTGGTCAGTTATGCTCAATTTTTTTTTCACAAGAATTCTGAACACACAACCCTACATCATGAAAACATATCCATCGATCAGATCTTCTGCAGCAGCATGTGAAGGAGAGAAACACCCTCACATTGATGGACTGCTCTAACTAGTAGTAAGTGATAATATAACCAAGTATTTAGTATTACAAGTCATAGAATAGGCTGCTGAAGCTGCGAGCAACCAAATCAGTTATTCACCTCTATGCTTCTTATAGAGACAGGGAGATGTGCAAAAGCCCTGAAACCTGCTCCCATTGTATTCTCTCTTCTACAAACACCTTCCACCATATCCTGCATTCCTAAACAATGCCTGCTTTATCTCCTCAGAGCTTATTACTGCCCTCTGCTCCACATCCTGTCACAGCCAGAAGCACACCAAGATCAAATTAAGCTTGGAAACCAAGACACTGAAACAGTAAACATACATAGATTCAAGTAATGAAACAACTCAATTCCATGATGCTGACCATCTTACCTCGGAGCAGAAGCTTGCATTCCAAAGTCATTGAAGCAGCTAACAACGCACTGCTGGATCTCTAGCCCCAGAGCCTCCAGAGTGTTCACGGTCGACAGCAGCAAACCTGGCTTCGCTGTACAGCAAATCTCTATTCGGGTGTCGGAGTCTCTCCTTTCGACATCAAACTACAACGTAATTCACGAATTAGACTCACCACCATGCAATGGACTTCAACCAGAACCAAGCACAAGCGTAGGCTTTTTACCTTGGGAGAGTTCCTCACCAGTATCTCATTGGGATTCAACTCCTTGAAGATGCCCAATAAATTCGGCTGCTCTGAGCCCACTTCGATCTCTTCCTGCAATCGCTTGATCCTTTCCAGCAGCTCTTTCATGTAATCTATGGTGTCACCAAGAATTGAGGTCCTATCCATCTGCCAAGATGAAGTCCCCAATCAACTTAAAATACTATATAAGTAACAAAAGTTGTTCAAAGTATGCCCGAATTGAGTCCAAGAGATTTCAAGTTACCTTGCTGATCTTTGGAACAACGGACCGAAGCATGGACAGCCGATCGTTCAGCCGCTTCCTCCGCCGCCTTTCGGCCATCAGATTCTTCGACGGCAGCCCCTCCGCTCTCTTCTTTTTCTTCCTCTCGACGCAGCCGCCCATCCCAAACACCACTGGCGCCTCCGCGGACTGCCCCAACTCCACCTTACAGACGGGCTGCCCATCTCCCACCACGCCATGCCGATCACCATGAACCAAGCCAGCACTGCCGTCCTCCAACGCCGACCGCACCGACGCCGACTGGATCTCCGGCGCCGCCGCAGCAAACCCGGCACCAAACGGGCAGTAGACTTCACTCAGACAATCAAAATTGGGCTCCACCGGCGCGGAGAGCCCTTCAAACGCCGAGAAGCTGGGAGGAACCAAACCTTGACTCTCTTGAAAGCAGTCCAAGCCACCTTCACTGGAGAAGAACTCGCTCATCCCAGTGGGGAGAACGTCCCACGTCTCTCTCCTGAGAGCCAGAAGCTCTTCCAAGAATCCATGCTCGTCTAGCTCCATTTTCCTCTCCAAAGACTCAGTCGCAACAAGCCAACAGGAAAAGGGGGAGAGCGGTGCGAGGTTGCACCAACCTGAGGAATTATATATAAAACCTTAGAGGAACAATTATTCCTTCTAATTAATGAATGTAATAGAATATATAATAATATAGTGTATATCTATTAAAGTTTGGTGATGGTTTGGAACCTATAGGTAGGCTGAGATTGGAATGGAATCTCTCTCTCTCTCTCTTATGTTTTTGTGATTATTTTTTTATCTCTGTCACCGTGATTAATCTGCAGTCTTTTTCACGGAAATCTGCGATCTTGGGGTGGTGATAATTAAATGGCACGGGCAGAGAGGTTTGACCCACAGGCCTGTCCGAAGCGAAACGGATGGTGAGGGTGGCAGAGACCGTGTCAGTTTATTTGTACATCAACATTCGCATATAATGTCTCAAAATATTTGCAGGGGTTCACGGCAAGCTACTGGGAGGGGCCGTGCGTTCTTGGGACCACTGGTGCTGGAAGGAGAGCCCTCTTGGCCTGGGTTCGGCCCTCGGGTTAAGCCAGGAATGCAAGTGGACGTGGGGTACGGCGCCCTGTTTGGCTCCTCTGGGCTCCTTGTAGAATAGTTTTGTCTACATGCCTCTCTGCATGCGTGCTGCTTCGATAGACCCATGTCTCTCTTTTTGTTTGGGATTAGTAGAAGGCGTGGTCACCATCCCTGGCTTCACCACCAAAACATCGTTTAGATGGTGGTTGAGCACACTGCCTTTCAGTCATCAACCAAGCAAACAAAACAAAAACAAAAACAAAAACAAAAAAAAAAAAAAAAGAAACGACGTTCATCAAATTATTGGCATCACGAAATGAAAAGTCCAGCTATATCCATACGCATTGGACATATCGATCGATCGATCCCTGCCCTGTTGCAGAGTTAACATGTCTGATAGCCAATTGGAGCTCACATAGGTATGAGCACACAGGAGACATTTTATCTACAATAAATCTCTGTTTAGCCCTCAGTCAATAGTGTGTGACCATTTGATGGCGCTTAATTATTTCATACGCCAAACAACTAGTTTCATGACTAGATTATTTAATCAAGACAAGTGGACAAGCATTTGGCCATGCTTACGCAACTAGAATTCCCCAACAGTGATTGCATTTGTTGTATTATAATTTATATAACCCTATTCATTCTTTCATGGAATACTTCAGAGAACTTTTGTCCCGACTTCTTCAACCGTTTCTCGTCTTTTAAAATACACACACACACATATATATAAATATATATTTGTGGTTTTTCCTCTCTTCTGATTAAGCTGGCGACCACCTACCGAACATAAGTCGACGTTCTGCCTTGCCGAGGGACTTAATTATTATCCAATCTGAGAACGATGGTTCTAGGCCATAAAATTCTTTAATTTGCCTTAATGAATCAGCAACAAGTGAGAGCCCCTCAAGAGAAAGAGAACTAATACTGGGTGATTTAAAGGGAAGCATTTGATCTGGGACTGGCATTCATGCATTCAAACTAGATTTCTGTTCATCCTATTGCCTTCGTCACAAACAATCGTCACCATCTTATATTTTGAGGTAAATCCACACAATTTGCCAAGTAGCTTGGTGGCAACAACCAGATGTCAGGGTTTGGGCCATTGGTTGGACTGTTAGGTGCACTAACATCCCCATAAGAATGAGGACACACCAAAAGGGTAGTCGTTTCTCCGAGAGGTACTTGACTGGTACCTTCAGGGCCCAAGCCATCATTCTTTTGGTAAAACTGTTTAATTTCTATTTCATGGCTTATAAATCAGATCAACTAATGACACAATGATGTGCAAATAAAAGTCATGATTATGTATTTATTGATTGATATGATTCATGAGCCACATTGTATGTTATGTTTATCTAAGAATGGCTCGTTCACAAGGCTATAGGCTTTGGCATGAGATGCTCTCTGGCTTTGGAGAAGTGGTCGAAGTACGTAGGGTTTGCAGACTATGTTTGTAGTTCTGTTGTGGTTGCCGACTTGCCGTTGCTAAACGTTCCCTAACCCACAGTTGGAGTTCTAATATTTATAAAACATTGAGAGGCGTGGATTTGGAGTTTTAATATATATACAGCATTGAGATGTGTGGATACGAAACCCATATGAGCGAACTTGGGAGCAGCGAAGGTGGGAGAACCGTAGTACAATGTGTACTACTATACTGTGCTGGATTCTGCTTGCCGCCAGCATTGCTTTGGTCGTCACGAAAACTAAAGAAGAAGAAGGGTTAAGCCACGGCTTGGTTGAAACGTTTGAGGTTTTTTTTTTGGGGGGTTCTGCTTGTAACCAGCATTGCTTTGGTTTTCACGAGAACTAGAGAACAAGGGTTAAGCCATGACTTGGTTGAAACGTTTGAGGTTTTTGGGGGGGGAGGGAAAAATAGTCGAAGATCTCCCAAAGGAGAAGGATTCTAGAAACAGAGACACCATGCATGCATGCACTACATGCATGGGAAGAGATATGGCAACCCATACATCCACTTGAACCGCAAAATGATTCGTTGCATGATGGCAATACTTTTCTTTCTTTTCTCTTTATTATTTTCAGAAGGGTTGCAACATCAATCAACTTACAAGTAACAAGGCACCATTCCATTATTTAGGAAATACTTTCCAATGAATCCTTTTAATTAAAGATGCATGCGTGTTATAAGTTCATAACTTTGTTCTGCAAATAATATATAATAGAAGCTAATATATATATATATATATGACTTCTCATTTAAGTTTAGAAGTTGAGAAGACATGCTCATACTGTCATGACCAAGGTATAAAACTACAGTCTTGAGGTAGTTTTGTTTCCGTGGATCGACTTCTCTTGTACATGTTAGATCAGAGACATCCTTCCATCCACCCCTCTTGGGAGTATCCAATCGTCTCCAACTTCTTGTTTTATTATTATAGTACAAAGCTCTTTTGTCTCTTGCATGATGATTTATGGTTGCCCTCTCTTCTATCATGAGTGTATAGCTCTGCACCAAACTACTTCCTCTAGCCTTTACACGGTCACGAACTTCCAACTCGTTTAGAAAAGAGTGCAACCACACGCTTGTTGATGCCTTTCTCATATATAAATTAAAAAGTTCCTTGAATCCATAATCTATCTTTTTAATACCTGCAGGTCAAATCCTATAAAGTTCTACCACAAGGAAGAAAATTGTTTTTTTCCCATGCAATCATTCTTTCAATATATAAGAAACAAATGAGCCTTATATTTGTTAAATGGTGTCTTGTCCAACCACGAGTCCGACCATTGGCAATGACAAGAAAATTGGCATGACCAGTTCCAGTATCCAGCTGAAAGCTTTGGAAATCTTAGTTGTCGCATTTTGGCATTCAGTATCTCATCGAACACGATTAAGACTACATACATTGCTCCTCTTTCCATCAATCAAATCATTTTGATAATTTGGACTCAAAACAAGCATCTAATTGATTATAACCATGCAATGTGATTCCAAAGAGCATTGATCGCTGATCATGGTACCCACGTTGGACAACAGTCACCTACGGTCATTATCGAAGCCATGTTTAAAGACTTGTCATTGCTGAGCACCAACATTAATACATCGATCAACTTTAGACAACGATCGTCATGGTCATTATCAAAACCATGTTGTAGAATTTCTCATCACTAAACACCTAGAATCATTATTATGGCCATTGCAACCACGTTAGACAGCAGTGGCTAACGTGGCTAATCAAACCACGTTAGAGCTAAAAGACCAAATGACTGACGGAGCCAAGGTTGGATGGACCAAATCGACATTGAGAGACTTCAGAGTATCCCTCGGCTTCGGTACCGAGGGACTTTAGGGTGCCCCTCGGCCTCGACACTCTCGAGTCTCCCTCAGCCTTGGTATCGAGGGATTTTGGGATCTCCCTCGACCTCGGTACCTTGCCTCTATGTGGCCTTGCAGATACCTGCAAGCACCACGTAGTCCATCAACCTCCTGTGATCTCGCGTGGCCACTGCATGCCCGACATAACCAGACACACGTACCATCTATGGCATCGTACTTGATAGGGAAATGGCAGGCCAGGCTATCCCTCACAAACTCATGGATGGTTGTGATATGTCTCTGTCAGCCTTGCCATCTATCTATTCTCTGATAAACGATGACGTCTCAGATTCAACAATCTTTCAAAAGAAAGGAGGTAAGAGGAACTTTCAAACATGTATAAGAATCTTTGTTCATAACGAGGAAGAAGGGATCTGAACTTTAAATTTTTTGAGCCAAGTCTTTTAGTCCATTACTTATAATTATTTTTTGAGTCGCTTGCTTGAGCGAGGGATCCTCACCAAAATAATTGATTTTTAAAAATATTTTTAAAAAATTTCTACTTAGGAAGAAGATATTTAAAAAATTTTGAATCTGTTCTTGCTGTCCTTTAGATCCTCACTATTGCTTAACGTTCGCGGAAAGTGATTTGGTAACGGCAGTGGCCATGATCGTGATCGAAACGCATGTCGCGTACGTAGACTTTAGATGCGGTAAAATCCGATCGAGTGATGTCGATCCTCCACACTGGAAGGCCAGCATGTGGGAGGATGGACACGGAAATCCACATCCATCGTGGGGTCAAGCGCGTGATATATAAGGGCAGATCTAGCCGATTGCGTCGTGTTCGGATCGAGTGACAAGACCACGAGCACGAAGACAACCAAATCAGTCGCCGTCCTGGTGGGCTAACCCAGCGCCACAAGCCTCGCCCGGCCAAAACCCAGCCTCCCTACCCGACAACGCGCGCTGGCCACACGCCACAAATCCACCCAAAACCGCGGCTCCCGACGATGGTTTCCTCGCTAGCCCACAATATTTCTCCTCACCGCCCTCGCAAAACCACCGTCCTCTCTTCTTCTCTTTTTTTTTTTTTTTGTCCCATCTCTCTCTCTCTCTCTCACCCTTGGCCCACGGATGAGGACGCGGACGGAAGAGGCCAGGACTGGGGACGGGCCAGGCTTTTCTCTGCTTCCTTGGGTTCTGTGTATATAGTAAAAAGGTGGGTGAGGGGGGGTGGGGAAAGGCTCGGAGGCCTTTCAAGGGCAGCCTATAAGCTATTATGCTACTAACTTTTCCTTCCATCTCCTCTTAACTTCGCCGTGGGTTCAAACAGGGGAAAAGGCCACGGCATTCCGTAATGGCCGCCTATCTTCACGTTTGGCCTTTTCTAGCTCTCTATTTCTTATTCTTTTTCTTTTTTTCCCTTGGACTCCGTGGAGTGGAAGGAAAAAACGAGGAGGACGAGGGGTGGGAGGGTCTTTTTAGCTGTAGTACTCTCTCTTAAACCCTTTCGGAATCATGGTGAGCAGAGGGGAGAACCTGGGGCGGGGTAAGCGACAAAGAGAACTCGCCACCACCGTCGACAGCTGCGAAGGCGATCGAACCTCGCGCGCGTAACGCGGGCACGTGAACACGTGCTGAGATGCGAGAGAGAGAGAGAGAGAGAGAGAGACTTTGCTGGAGGCTTGCTTGTGAGGGGAGTACGTTGCTACGTACCGCTGCCGGATGCTTCTCTGAACGACTTAAAGGCGGCCCTTTAGCAAGGGATTAGATTAACAGTTGTTACTGTTCGTTCGTTCGTTCGCTTGCTTTGCTTTTCTTTGCTCTGCTTAGCTTGCAGCATTTGCGTTGCATGGAAACAGACGAGATTTGCAATCAACTGGCCGCCGACTATGAGATTTGGTAATTGGCAATACGACAGGCTCGTATTACTCTTGATGTGGCTGATAAGGCCTTGCGTAAGTTAATCATCAAAATTAGGTGACCATAAAACTCAAAAGGGACTAATGATTCAGACTCAGCCCAACCTCCCAAGTCATCCCAGCGCTGGCCTTTCAATTCGGTCTTGGCCTTCGAACTGGCCCCCGACCTTTCAAATCAGCTTCAGCCTTCAATGCTGGCATACTCGTCTGATAAGATTTAAACTATCAACCATCTGTAACTCATTCGTCAGATAAGATTAGACTCATCAACCATACGGCCCATGCATCTGATAAGACTCCATTATTAACCATCTATGACTCACTTATCTGATAAAATCTAGTCTATCAATCATCTGCGGACCGTATGTCTAACAAGATTAGACCCATCTATCAGCCATGGCTACTCAGATAAGATGGAACAAAGTCTACCAGTTCTGACATTCCATCAAAAAGATATCCTCCACCGCAGGGTTCTATGTGGAGGCTCACCCCATTGCTAGGTGGCAAGAAACGTTTATAAATCGAGTAAAAAAGATTCTTGACGGAAGATGAACACTTAAGCACTCAAAAAAATTTTTCAACTGAACTTTCTTTCTCTTCCTCAAGTTTACGTTATGATTTCGATTACTAACTTGAAAATCGAAAGGTCTTCGTCAGAATATTTAACCTTCGAAACTTCTTACAGATTTCAGTCAAAAGTGAAACTTAATCAGTAAACGCATGGTGCTCTCACGGACATTCGTATAAGGTAACTGTGCATCATCAACTCTTATTCTCGTAACAGTGATACATAAATTCAACAATGAGAGCATGACACAAGTTTTACAATTTTTTTTTTTTTTTTTTTGAACTTACGAATTTGACCCATATGACATTACTTTGGAGTTTTCATCTTAGGAAGTCCAAAAAAAATAGTGGCTCATGCACTGAACATGGACTATACCCGAAGAACTTCAGTTCACACTTTCACACTACTTTTGTTCTTATACGGCAGGAATGGTGACCGATGCACTGAAAGTTAGCTCTGCATGCATGTCTAAGCCGTGAACTCTGCTGGAAGGACAGAGCAAACACGTTAACGTGGTGGGAGAAGCATTGCACTCAATGCAGATGCTAAATTGATCCCACTCGACAGTGGCATGAGGAGGCGGGCGGAGTTTGAGGTTGGTTGGTGTGAATGATTAAAATAGGGTGATCACGGGGCGCCGCGTCAAGCACGAGGCCAGATTGGATGTTTCAGCTTTGCTTGCATACTAGTCTAATATAAAATATATATTAAATGATTATATATATATTTTCGATAAAAAATCATACTAGTCTAATATAAATCAAATCTAAAAAATAAAAAAATAAAATTAATTTAAATATAATAGGACATAGATTCTTTACTGTCATCTTCAATATTCAAAATAATGGGTCACGAAAGCAGCAACTCGATCGGTCGCTGAGTTAACTTCTGTAGACATGATGAATCAAGATCCTATGTGCATCTTCAAGGATGAGCCAAATATCCTGGATCAAGATATTGAAGGGCAAGTGATCGCATGGATCCTTACTGATTCATCGAACGACAGTGAGAGAATCATTCTCGATAATAAGTCTGCAACTTCAAGAACGCGAGTAGCAGGAGATGCTAGCCCAAACTGCATAAAGCTCGATCAATGGAACAGAAAAGTCTAAAAGGCCAAATCCACTCGCCGTTAGCATAGCTCCATCTTAGGGATGGCAATTTTTTTCGTTCCGATCGGTACCATTTTTAACGAGTCAAAAATTTTTTGGTTTAAATGGCTTAATAGGTAACAAAGATTTTTCGTTAACGGCTAAACGGGTAAATGGTCCAAGGATGATATTCTCTGCCCCATCCCCGTTTACCCATTCTAATCCCGTTAGCTTTATATAATATATTTAAATTTTTAATATATATATATATTAATATATAAAAATAATAAATAAATTATATATATATATACGTTTAAAATGTAATTAGAATTTGATATATCATTTTCTATCTGGTTGTTACTGTGTTAAAGCTAATGTGTTAGATGAATCAATATCAATGATTAGTTATTGGCGATTGATCTATGTTATCCTAAAAAAATTATTTTTTTAATTTTTAATAAATTATAAATTTAATAAAATAATTTTATTTTTTATGCAAACGGGTATCCAGTGGGTATCCGTTTGCCCACTGGATACCCGTTTGCCCGGTCAGGTATCCCCGTCCCCGCCCCGTTAACTATAACGGCTTAACGGGACGGGGAACGTGGACATTTTTCTAACGAGGATGGGGATCGGTATAGACTGTCCTGGGCCATCCCCGGGCCATTGCCATCTCTACTCTATCTGACCCACGGATAACAAAGGCCGAACCAGCAAATCTGCCTCTAACACTACCATTAAAGTTGATTTTGACAAAGTCTAGGGGTGGGGGCTCTTAAGAGATGAAGACAATAAAATGATGCGTTGCCAAGGCAGTAGGGGAGTCCCAGAGGCCAGAATTGTCAGAATCATGGACTGCATGGTAAAGTGTACTCAGCTAATAAAGAGCTAGCTTTCCTTAATATTCTATGAAGAGGAATTGTCTCATTAGTAGAAACAAAAAAATTTTGAGACAACTATATATGGTAAGCTATGTAAGCCCAGGTAGCACCCCTCTACTGAATACCCCTCCGAATATCCTGACGGATGAAACACAGAAAGGACACCCATCGAGGACTAGTATCGTCCTCCCAAAGGTGGAGCCTCAAAATCTGCTATATCTGTCTCGCTCTGGGCAGGTGAAGATGGCATGGTCAATAGTTTTCTCCTCAGACCACATAGAGGATAAGTAGGCTGGATGGCCAAGCCCCTCCCAAAGAGCAGGGAACAAGTAGGAAGACAGTCCCATGCCAGCTTCCAAATGAAGAGTCTGATCATGGGATGGGTGGGAAGCTGCTAAATCCATGCCGCATCTATCGTGTTCTGAGGCTGAGGCCTGTAGATCTCCATGAGCTTCCTGGTGGGAGCACGAGGAATGCAAGATCTCCTCCAAAGTCTGGTATCAGAGGTATGACCCAGAGTAAGGAGAATAGAGAGGATCTGATGTGAGAGCTCATCGCCGAAAAGATGGGACGCAATGGTAGTATGCCAAGCAAAGCGGTCCTGAGTAATCAAGTCATTAACTCTCATGTTGCTGGGAATATCAGTATTAACAAATGTAGGCCAGTGGGATAGAGGGAGACCAGCAATCCAAGTATCATGAACTACATCAATAGAGGAGCCATCATCGATCATCCACGAGATGTTGTCCAGGATAATGGGAGCATGCTGACAGATCTCTTTCCAGAAAAAAGAGTAACCACAAGTAGACTGAAAGTCCATGTGAGGGGTCCAATCACCATATCTGATCCGCATAAAGGAGCTTCACATACAGTGCAGATCCAGTAAAAAGCGAGTAGCATGCTTGGCTATCAGAGCCTCCCTTTTGACGATCAAGGATTGGATCCCGAGACTGCCTTTACTAGTCGGCAAACAAACAGTATCCCACGCTAGCAGATGAACACCATGACTGCTCTGATGCCCAGAGAAAATTTCGAAACCATCTTTCAACCTTTCTTAGGCAAGTTGTTGGGATAACAGCATTGGATAGATATAAAGTGGGAGAGAAGTAAGGACCGAGCGCAGTAGGTGATCCTAGCCATCATAGATAGACCAGTAATCTATCATCTATCAAGGCGGTCCCGTATTCGCCACTCTAAGTCCCTGAAATCACTCCTCTGTGGCTGTCTCCCCATGATGAGATCCCTAGTAAGATAGCCGGTCAGCCTGATCTGTGATGCCCAGAGTCTGAGTGATAACTCCTCGAGCCAAAGATTAGTCTTAGGGTTGAAACATATCATGGATTTATGCAAATTAACCTCATGACTAGAAGCCCAACAGTAAGACTGAATGATAGAAGTAAAAGTAGAAGCATTGTGGACTGTATAGCATGGCCCAACAATATACAATCATCAGCAAATGAGAGGTGAGAGAGCGAAGGGCCATGGGGGCCAACAAGGTATGGGGCAAGACGCGATTCTTGCAGTGCCAGGGAGAAAGCACGTGACATATCATCAACAGAAATGATGAACAAAAAGGGAGATAGAGGACATTCCTGATGCAACCGAACAGTTGAGTGAAAAAAGTCAGTCTAACTACTGTTAATAATGAGCGAGAAGGTTGGCCTATGAACACAGCCATGATCCAATCTATAAAAAGGTTAGCAAAGCCAAACTCGTGGAGCGTCCGACGAAGAAAAGCCCAACTCACTCTGTTATAAGCTCTTTCATGTCCAACTTAGCAGCCACAAGGCACTGTCGAGCCGAGGATCTCTAGAGATTATGCATGAATTCCTGGGCTCTAAGAACATTGTCCGTAATGCTGCGTCCTTTGATAAAAGCATCTTGCTCCAAAGAGATGAGGTGAGGAACCACTCTCTGAAGATAGGTAACTAAGAGTCGAGCGCAGACCTTATGTAGGGTGGTGCATAAACTAATGGATCGATAGTGTTGGGGTGTGGAAGCATATGGACGCTTGGGCACTAAAGTAATGAACGTCCGGTTCCAATAATGAGGAATAGATTTGGATTGAAAGACAAACTGAATTGCCTGCACAACATCTGTTGGGAGAGTTAATCCCGAGGCATGCATATTTTAAAATTTGATAACAATTATCAATGCGGAAATTTAAAGATTACATATTAATCTTTCTAACATGCATCAAGATCATATCTTTGCCTTATATTATAAGATCGTTTGATCTAAGTATTGCATATAAATTAAATAATTAAGATCATATCTTAATCTTCATGATGAGAAGTCATACTACTCATCTTGAAGCCTGCCTTAAGATTTAAGGATCAAATCACTCACCTTAAGAACAGTAGGTAAATCCTTTGTGCTCTGTAGCCGTTCAATCGTCTGTCCTCTAGTATTGTCCACGCAAAGCCCCCGAATGATCGGATTCCCGGGAGTGCTACCTCGTGGAAAAACAATTTTGCTAATCTTGAATTCTTCCACTTGAATCTTCCTCCAAGATCTACCAAGCTTTTGCTAACACTAAAATCACACCAGAATTTTATGTTCTAACTCTTAGAACTGTAACACTTGGTTCTAA
>UESW01004200.1:70096-88697 GCA_900491605.1 Calamus simplicifolius
AACACAAGCTTAACCAAGCTTGAACCGACGTAAGACTACCTCCACTAGTTCAATCCCCCAGATTGAACTAGATACAAATAAATGAAATAATGTTTTTCAATTACAAAGCTCCTTAATGAGCAGATAATCAAATATAAGAATAACAAGGTTTAGAAAAGCTTGATTTATAGTTGGTTGGCTTTTAAGCTTTTCTTCTTTTCTTCTTCTCCTTGCTGGGTTGAATCAAGCCTCAGCTCCGATTCTTCACAGTTGAAGCAGTTGACAAGGGTTGAAAAGCAAGAAACGAATCCTCTTTCTCCAAGTTGGGAAATCCACCAAAACTTTGATTTGAATGCCTTGGATTCCTCTTGAGCTTTTTGGAGTGGAGTGGATTTGAGTTAGAAGATTTTCCTCTTGAGATTCAGGCTCTCTCTTTTTCGGATTTTGAAATGGGATTTCTCTATTTCCGAATTTCCTCTTTGTTTTCCATTTTTCTCTCTTCTTCTCCCGTTCTTGTTTTTGAATAATAGTCTTCCCTTTTTATAGATTTCTTTCAAGCCATTTTTGGAAGAAAACTATCCGTTGGAGTGTACCTTGTAATAAAATATATCCGTTAGAAATAAGGTAAAATAGAAATATTACCGTTAGAGCTGATCTGGCAATTTGATTTTTCGTTCCAGGTGGGTTGGAGTCGACTCTAACTTTTCTGGAGTTGGCTCTAACTCGAAGCATTTTAAAACATTATTTCCGGAGTCGTCTCTGACTTTTCTGGGATCGACAAGAAACTTTTCTGGAGTCGACTCTAACTTACCCGGAGTCGACTCTAGGTCGGGGCCAGAAAAATCGACGTTCTGTTTCTTCTGTGAGAGTCGACTCTAACAGTCTCGGAGTTGACTCTAACTTCCGTGCCAGATCCGGAGTCGGCTCTGTGATTCTTGGAGTCGACTCTAATGTCTGCAATTTTACCTAGACATTGATTCGATCCAGAACACGATGTAACTCCTGATTTGATCATTCAATAGACTTATAATCTGTAACACTTAATCAAAATCATTAGAGCCTCCATTAGTTATACTCAAATAGTTTTGTTAATCATCAAAATCATCAATTGGGTCAACATGTATGAAATGGGTAGAATGAAACAAGATTAAGTCAGGTTAAGTGGCATCTAAATCAGTCAGATTGATTTCCTTACAGGCATGGGTCAACCCGAATCAGGTAAATGATCTGAATCATAAATGATTCACCACATTGACCAGGTGAGTGAGATCGATGGGAGGGATATGCCATTAACTCGTTAAAGACGCATCAATACGAGTAGCTCCCAATTAAAAACCATTTGATCGTTGATCCTAGAGCAACTTGCCAACTCACCTTGACATCATATGGTTAACCAATTCTGATTTAACCATCTAAGAGATTCATGCTCAACCATGGAGCCTAATCTACTTCCATTTGGTTTAATCAAAGAGAAGGACATGATCAACTACAACTATTGTTTGATTTAGAGCATTCTTAACCTAATCTAATTAGATTTGTTCAAATACTCTTTTAGTCCAGTTGATTTAAACCTTAGGGTCTAACCCTTTATGGACCCGATTTAGCTAACCCAAAAGATTAAATATTTTTATATTTACATGTCATATATTTCAATCAAGCATCACATGTATTATGTTACTACTCATAATTCCTATATTTAGATCATATCTAAAAAGATTATGAATTAACATTTGACATTCAAATTAGACTCTCATAAATATTTGCATGTTTCATAACATAGACATCATGCCATCATCATATCTATGTTTTATACTAAACATGCAAATATCATGCTTTTATACAACATCAATATGTATCAAATATAAAATATCTTTTGAGAGTGCATGTAATCTATGTTTTGATGCATAAGCTCAATTTAAATTATCTTTAGATTGAGCATCAATGATAAAACAATAGCATGGCAATATGTCACAGAATACCTCATTGAATGGGTAATTTAGATTTTCAATCCATCTGTGACCATATAGCCTTGCGATTAGTTTTAGCCATAATTACATAATTAATAAGAACATTAATTTACATGCAATAAATTAGATCAATAATAAACCATGCTCTGATACCATTTGTTAGGAGAGTTAATCCCCGAGGCATGCATATTTTAAAATTTGATAACAATTATCAATGCGGAAATTTAAAGATTACATATTAATCTTTCTAACATGCATCAAGATCATATCTTTGCCTTATATTATAAGATCGTTTGATCTAAGTATTGCATATAAATTAAATAATTAAGATCATATCTTAATCTTCAATGATGAGAAGTCATACTACTCATCTTGAAGCCTGCCTTAAGATCTAAGGATCAAATCACTCACCTTAAGAACAGTAGGTAAATCCTTTGTGCTCTGCAGCCGTTCAATCGTCCGGCCTCTAGTATTGTCCACGCAAAGCCCCCGAATGATCGGATTCCTGGAAGTGCTAGCTTGCGGAAAACAATTTTGCTGATCTTGAATTCTTCCACTTGAATCTTCCTTCAAGATCCACCAAGCTTTTGCTAACACTAAAATCACACCAGAATTTTCTGTTCTAACTCTTAGAACTGTAACACTTGGTTCTAACTGTTTAGAATTTTTTTTTTTGATCTCTTTTGATCTTGTGTTATATTATCTGGTGAGAGATGTCCTCTATTTATAGATTCATATTAGCCACCCTATTGAATTCTAACATTTAGAATTCCGCTGTTTTTGTGAAAACCAAAGAGACATATTAAATTCACACACTTATCAATGAATGAAGAGTTGTGTGGAGTGCTCTTCCAAAGAGGCACATTAATTCACACGCTTGTCAATACACAGAGAGTTATGTGGAGTGCTCTTCCAAAGAGGCACATTAATTCACACACTTGTCAATGCACGGAGAGTTGTGTAGAGTGCTCTTCCAAAGAGGTACCTTTTAGCAAAATTTATTTTTCTTAAACTTGGGAATCATTTGAAGAAGACTAAAAGTTATAAATTAAATTCTGCATGAGAATTTAATTTCTCATGAGATGAGATTTTAGTTATCTCATCATGCGAGAAAACCTTTTTCACACGTGGGGTTTGAATTTTTGGTTTTAAGCTAATTTGAATTTATTGGATTAAACCAATATAGATCATGGTCCTAGCCCAAATCAAATTTGGCTAATCCTGAATCTATTTAAATCCAAATCAAATCTAATTTCAAATCAATATTTGAAATTGATTAGTCCTTCTAGTAGACTTAAACCAAATTGAATCTTATTCACTTGTACTTAATCCAATTGAGATAATTCAATCAATCAAATTGATTAATTAAATCATATACGATTCTCAATCGTTGATCAGCAAATAGATCATCCTAGGAAACTTCTATGCGTGTCTCTCTAGGTTCGAACCTAAGCCGGTAGCATAGAAACGATTTTCTATACTAATCGATGTGCCCATCTAGCAATGGAACCCGACGTCCAGATAGGTCGAAGAGTTGCCGAGCAAACTCCAAGAACCCTAAGAAACAGTTACCGTATAATTCATCCTCTTGACCACAAATGCTAAGGATGGCTTAAGAGCCCAGCAAATCCATAAAGTGATTTCAATTTTAGTGATCATGTGACTTTCACATGAAGTGCCTTGGCCAAGGTCTTGCTAAATTGAAACACAAGCATTTCTCCTTTTAACGGGATAGGTCAAATTTCATCTTGATCCACAACTGACTACCATAAGTACTTGACTGCACCCAGTAACCTTTCATAGCTGGATTAGAAATCCAGGTGGTCCGGCACCTAAGTACAATGAGTTTCTTGTAAACCACTAGTTGTGATCTTCAGGTCTGAAGGATACTTATACCTATATCTTCTCGGATTAACTCTTGACAGTAGAGTATCCGGAAATGAGTCACGTTCGGTGAAATGTACTCCTACACTTTCACCTGTATGTCATACCAGTGTCTCTACACTCCTTGGTTAAGAGGACAACCAACAAATATGATATACAACGTCCTATAATTGATAGTACTATGGCCCTGTCATAGTATATCATTTGGTCGCGAACTCTTTTAAGGACCTTCAAAGATAAATCCTCCTTTATCGTGAAGGAAGATCCTGAGGGCTTCATTACTATTAGGAGTTTTAAGAGATGTTCTTGTAATGAATAAACTGCCAAATAACTTTTATTAATATATCAATTTATATACAATTTACATCAGCACAATCATCAAATGATTGGCTTTAGGATACAATTCCCAACAATATCCTGACCAACAAAACCCTAGTAATGGTGAAAAAAAAGGTGCAAACCCATCAGGCCTTGGGGCCTTATTTGGCCCAAGGTCCCATAAAGCTGCCCGGATCTCTTCTGCTGTAATCGGCCTGGTAAGGAAGTCATTATCACCAGTCGAGACCGGAATAGGATGGACTGGGGTATGTTCAGTCCATCTTGAGTGGAAAAAAGTGAAATAACTGATCTTAGATAACCTAAGCATCCTCCCGATAATCCCTCATCATCAACTAAGCACCGGATCCGATTCGCAAATCAATGATTTAGAGTGGCATGATAGAAAAAATCTAGTATTGTGATCTCTCATCAACAACTAAGCTCCAAATCCAATTCTTTGATCGAGACTCTTTATAGCATGGCTTGGCTTCTTTTATCACAAAGCTAACCCTAGTAGCTCTCAGGGCCGGAGAATTGGAAGCAAAGTACATTGCACCATTTACCGGATCAACGATTGAACTACGTACCATCCAAACTTATTGAATGCTAACTGTGGGGTTTATTTCTCTCCGGTAATGTGTTTGCTCAAAGAAAGAGGGATGCTTGAAGGCAGCATGGCTATCTCTTTCGAAGGATTTCTTTTTAGTTTAGGAAATGAAAATTCAAACTTTTTGTTGGACCACTAGGAAGTAAAACATCGACATTTCTGGAAACAACAAAAGTATAGCCATGCTGCCTTCAAACACGGCCAGGTTTAGTGGCTCTAAATCGGCTATAATTGATTTGAATTGGGATAAAGCCAAATTTAGTTGGGATGAAGACAAAAATAACTAGAGTGAAGTCTTTTTAGATAGTTTTCTAAGGGTTTTCTAAGACAAAGGAAAAAACAAAAAACCTTTAAATGGTTGAAACCTGCCTGCAATATTATTTTCCGCCTCATTCAAGGTTTGAATATTAGTGAACCTAGAGTAGGTGTAAGTCGGCTTTCAAAAAAAAAAAAAAAAAATTATTATTATTATTATCAGCTGTCACAATTATAAATCTCACAAATCATGACTTTCCCTGATTTCCAGGTGTAAGAAATTGACCATTACTAACCATTATGACAAGTCTAAAGGACGGAAACCTAGCAAACTTGAAATAACTTTTTGTTTAAGTACATCATTGTCACCTCATTGGATTTCAATCATACGCTTATAATTGAGTTTTCCCAACTTTAAATTTTATTTTCATCCTAATTTTTTAATGTAAAATGTAGGAAGCATCTAGTTACTTTAATGGAGAGACCATAATTTTTGTCCCAATGTCAAATTCCCTGCCGTCATGATATTCAGATGACTTTGTTCCAAGGTAACAGAGAAATGTCACAGAAAAGCAGTCACCTGGCCGGCAAATCTCGCTCCCTGGCCTTTTTTTCAAACGAGCGATGATGCCAAAAGTACGTTAACACGGAAAAGTAAGTTACCAAAGAAAACGTCCACGTCCCTGCCCACTGATATGGCACGCTTGGCTGGCATACCAGCTGGCAAATACGAAACCCTGCCGCAGAGAAGAATAAGAATAATAATAATTAAAAAAAAAAAAAAAGCCTTCACTTCCCCCGGCCGGAGGGCCTTTTCCGCCTCCCAGCACAATCGGGCCTGCCATGGTTCCGCCGCCGGTACCAGCGGTGAAAGGACCGGTCGGAGCAGATTTTATTTTATTTTCTTTCCCTTCAAACAGAAAAGGGGAGGATTTTTAATTTTTTTCCCACGAGAACTCGGACTACCGTACGCCAGCGGATAATTTTAAAATTTGGCTTTGCTCTTCTCAACGAGAGAAAGGTCTTTCTGCGCACTCCTTTTCGCGCATAGCTTCTTCGAGTGATTAAAGCCTTTTTTTTCTGTTGAGATCCGAGTTTCACTCAAAAGACCTTTGAGAAAGAATACTGACCGGACCTGCAGTTCAACAACTGAGGGGAGGGTGTGAGAGATAGATAAATAGAGAGAGAACAGCAGATCGAAGAGGTGTCAGAAAGGAGCTAATTTTGTCTCCTGAGCACAATATCCCATCAACATCGACTTTGTTCCTTGTTTGTGCATTGGCGCCATCACACCACGCTAGAAAGCGCAAAAAGGCTGATGTGCCAGCACAAATAATAGCTTGGCAGCCCATGGAAACAACAATCATTCAAAAGGTACAGAACCAATTTTTTTTTTTCACGTTCGTCAGAAAGTTAACCTACTTTTTTTTTTTTTTTTTTTTTTTAGTCCACCAAACAGTCTATAGCGTTTCGAAACAAAGCAGGAGGTGAGGTAGTAAAAGTAGAGAAAGCCAGAACAGCACACAATAGAAGACCTAACTGGTGTCTGAATATTTAAAACTACATTCAATCCACAGTTTGAATAAAGAAAAACGAACCGTAAGGACTCGATCGCCATCTCCAAGCCACTCGACATCTGGATCTAGGAACCAGAGGAACCAAGGACAAAAATTACCTGGCATACCCATTTGCACGACGCCCGTAGCCTCTATCAGGAGGGCTTCCATACGGAGAGTAGGGCAGAGACCTCGATCGTTCTCTCCTTGACCTACCACCACCGTAAGGTGACCTCCGAGGGGAGTAGTCACGAGCACCCCCACCACCTCGATAAGGTGAGCGCCTTGGAGATCTACGATAACCAACTCCATAGTCATCACGGCCATAGCCTCCTCCTCCTCCTCCTCCTCCTCCTCGATATCTTCCACGATCATGTCGATAGCCTGCCACATACAAGAGACAAAATTGCGTGAAGCGGACCATGATAACACTACAGGAAAATATATGACAAGATGGATGGAATGGAAGAGCAATTAGGTGATAACAAGGATCATATTTTGTACTGCTGAAGCCCAAAACTCACTGTTGTCTCGAGAACTTTTCATACCAAGGTAGTTTCCAGGTGTAGGTGTTCGTGCACGTCCCCTCCTCGACTGAAAAGAAAAGAAGAGATGCTTAACTCTTTCACGTAATTACAACCGGCTGGCGAACATGGTGTACCACATAAAATAAACAGTTCTTATTGAAAACCACCGAGCAAAGCATTAGTATAGTATCATAACTAAGCTTCATATTTTGAAAAAAAAAAAACCGCTGAAGACTACAGAACACTAAAATCAAGACATGACTAGCAAAGTTACTAGATGAATGCTAATGTGCGAGATACCATATATGCCTGATTAGAGAGATGATAATGGCCATTGTTTAGTTGTTGTAAGAGTTGAGGGTGAATTGCTGAGGTTGTTTAGTTGGAAATTTTGCTATGTTAAGTTGGTGTGATGCATGGGAAACCGTTAGGCTGGCCATTCATCAAGCTGTATGACTAAGTTGAAATGGATGAACTGATCATCTTGATTGCTGCCAACATATCTGACGCAATGTTTTCTGAATATAACCAAAAACCTCCAAGTCAAAGAAAGAATAAAACAAAAGGTCCTGCACACCATAATCAATGCAGCCATAGTGCAAAAAAATAACCTTTTCCACAGTTATGTACCGCCCTTCCAGAACTGACTGATTCAGATATTTGATACACCGTTCTGCATCTTCAACTGTGTCCATGGTAACGAATGCAAAACCTCGAGATATGCGTGTACGCGGCTCAACTACTAAATGGCATCCAACCACCTAGAAAAAATGAGGCATTAAAACCATCAGTGCAACACAATCCACGGAGAATAAAACAAGAAATTTGCTCAAAACCAACCTTTCCCTCTCTGCAGAAGTGGTTCTCAAGGTCCATTTCTGTAACCCTTGAAGAAAGGCCAGTTACATAAAGAGTATTTCCAGGATTTCTTGTTTCAGTCCTGCGACCACGTGCAATAGATTTTCACAGGAGGGATTATTTATTTCATTGGAGAAAAATATTGACAAAAAAAGATTTATATCTTCAACATTTTAGTTATGAACTGATCATAAAGAGGGGGGGAAAAATGAATGCTTTAAAGACCTGCCACGACTTCCAGATCGAGATTGGGGAAGGGGAGACCGAGACCTGGACCGAGACCGGCCCCTAGATTGAGATCTTGATCCAGAGTGACCCTTATAAGGAGACTGACCCTTATAAGGAGACGGGGAGCGTGAATACCTACAAACACTCAAAAGACGTGAAGTAAACCATCCACCATCCAGTAACTTAAAAGTAAAACACACACAAGGTGGTGCTCAATAACTTTCCATAACTAAAAAGCATCCATTATATGACAGTAGAAAAGCAGCTAAATAATCAAGCTTGAATTTATAAAAATGGTGTCAACAGACCTCTTAAAGAATAGAGGAATATAAAAAAAAAACCTGTCAGCTTAGAAAGAACCAGAGTAAAGATTCATTCTGCCAAAATTTTAGAAGTTTAAGAAATTCATAGTTGACAATTTACCAATCTGCAAGCAATGTCAACACTGACCTGTACGTTTTATTTAATACGTCAACTTAGGTTAACACTGTCAATAGAAAACATACATTCTGCTATACGACACCTCATACAGAAAATACGTATCAACCAACCATCAACCTGGCACAAGTCATTTGCTCCACTCTTTATTGTGTCAGCTGAAAAGCTAAATTCACAGTAATAAAAAGTGAAAAATATAAATACCAATTGATATTTACTAGTCTCTTCCGCTTTTCTATATGCTATTTTTATAAGATTCAAACATACATGTCTTAAAAGTCCAAAACATGTCCAGTCATTACCACTATGAAATTTAAAGTAGCACATATCAAAAAAAGCCTCCCTAGCATATGGTTCCGGCAAAGCAACCGTTGAGAGGCCTATGAATCTTTTCATGGCTCACTATACCATCTCTGAGATAAAAAGTAGCCTTTTCTAGCTCAGACCCACTGCTTTCAGTTGACACCCAATGATGCTGAAGGCACCCAATGATGCTGAAGGCATAACTAAATTGTCAATATCAGCCTTTGCTGTAGGAAGCTGTAGGAAACTGTATGTGTTGACTTAAGCATCATGCTAGGGAATCCAGTCACAGACCTCCTTGGTAAAATGTTTCCGGTTTACATGAGTATCATATCACACAAAACCCGACTGCAGAATTTCCTAATTAAGAATTGAACCATAAACTGATGTTTGAACTAGACCATATTAAGCTCATCAGGTGATAATGATCCAAACTTAATAAGTTAGTGTGGGCTCTCAGTTAAAACTTAAAAGGCCCCCAATATCAGGTTTGGCTAATGGGCTAGAATAGAAAGTTAAACCTATGAGCCTAGAGCCATCTAGGACCATGAGGACGCATCTTTTACTTAATGGGTTAAGAAAGCAAGCTACTTAACCACATATGGCATGGCCTCTAAATGTCAAGTCAATAGTTTGTAAATTTCCCCTAAAGCTAAACACATCTAGTAGAGGTGTGCACAATTTGCATTAGTCAGAAAGAGCAGACCGTTCCTGTCTCACTGCCCACTGTACACTCCAGTTTAAGCTCCTCTAGATCTCCCCATATTAGGTTGGGGCCATATTTTCCATGTTGCCATCATCAATGATGACAATGGAAACTTTACAGTAGTACATTAATCATTTACAATGGGTGTAGCTAGCCCAACATCTCAAACACTGCTTGATTATTCCCACTGCTTTTCAAGACTTCCAACTTCTAAATCCAGTGCCACATATTGAGTAGAGAAAAGAAATCAACTATACTTGATCATTATCATCATTCTAATTCTTTAGTGAAAGCGACAACATTTGTAATATTGCGCAAAAGTTCAAACCAATGTAAATAAACACGATGAATTATTGTTATACAGTGAAACTAATACAGCTTAACCAACCAAAGTGATTTTGAAGATAATAAATCAATTCCTTTTTTGATGTTTAATGGTCTCTCAGTTATTTAAACTAAAAAGTTAAAGGAGAGGCAATGCTGTTATGCTCATAAAAATCAAAATTAATACTAACTCTTTTTTCAAGAAAAAGAAATTAAGGCAATCAATTTTTTAGAAATTAACATGGCAATCAATTTTTTTGGCTAGACACTTTCAAAAACAACAGCCAATGAAACAACTAAGATTGCATTAATTAATTTCAGATATGTTCAGATGAGCATCAGGCATGAACAATGAGGATTAGCACATTTTCCTTCCAAAATGACAGGATACATGATAAACTCACTTTTTTTATTGATTGATTGCACCCTTTTCCAATCTAGAAAGAGAAGGGAATGAAAAGGTGTTTCTTTTAAAAATGGGTGTGCATTTATTGATTCAAAGAGAAAAAGACTGTGAAGAGAGATGGCAACTTGAAAACCCAAATATACAGCCCCACCATTGGTGTGATAGTAGAAGACAAAAAGGAATAAATCACAATATCATATTATCCAAAGACATCCTAAGAACAACCAGATATATAACTACAGAAAGGTTTCATAGGACTCTAGCTTAAAAAAAAAGAAAGAAATCACAACATCACAAAATCCTACAACATAGTAAAAGATGATTGATATCTAATTATATATAATAATAAGAAAAAATACTGACAAATCACATTTTATCTATTTGATGTCACAACATTGTGAATCCTCTTCAGGTGAAACAGTAATATAAATTTAGAAACAGCACTATGCAAGCAAAATGTTTTATCTAGATCATCCATCTAGCACCAAAACTTATCAAACAGGGTACCAAGAAACATAAGTTAGACAGAGACCTCATGGTCCTAAAAATCGAGCTTTCAAAATAAGAAGGAAAAAAGAAAGAAAGCAAGTTCTACCTAGGAATTACATATACACATGACTATACCGCATGATTCAGTCTTGGGCTCACCTCATGTTTAAGATTTGTCTTTTTGTGGATAGGGGATTCAGATCTTTCTTTCTTTTTGCAACGAGGCCATGATTCCAATTTTAAGAAGGAAGAAAGAAGAAGAAAGGCACTTACCTCCAAACACTAGTCACCAAGGTTACTAACTTACTATTGTTGCCTTAGTTACCAATCTAAACAACCCAAATTGTGCAGGAAAAAAATAATAGAGTACCTACTAATCCAAGCATCCATAAGTGAACCCTTTGCCAAATAAAATATCCAAACTTGTATTGGTCTAAATTTGGAAATGGATGAAGGGGTCTTTATGTCCCTTTAATAAATAAAAAGAGTTGTGATTGTTACATGTTCAGCTGCACTGGCCCTATCGACATGACATTGTTAGGCATGAAACAATTCGTCCCAAACCAACTCAATGGACAATATTTTTCAAATAGAATTCAACCGTGTACCTAGTATAGTCTAAATAGGTCAATTTGCATCACCACTACAAACTAACAGACATGGACTCCTTGTTATCAGGGGCGGGGGGAGGGGGGGCGGAACCAAAATTGCATATAAGCATGTAACAAGAAAGGCATATCAATATAACATTAAAGTTTTTGAAATCACATAACAAAATATACAAACATGTGACACTACAATATGCTCATACATCATCATGAAATTCAAAGTCTAAAGAAAAGAGATTAAGCAATCATATATTCACAACAAATCTCTGCTCATCTTGTCTGATAACCTGCCTGATACACACCATTTTATCTGTATCGATGATGCATGAAGCAACATCTTGAAACACCAAGTTCAAATGTGTCAGGCTATCAGTTAAACTTAATATACTTAGAAAACTAACAAGCAAGTGAAAAAGGAAAAAGAAAGTCAGTAAAATTAGGGAAAACATGTATTTGAGGAATTCGCTATGATATATCTGATCCATGCATAATATCATGAAAAATGGATACAGATTTTTTGCTGCTATTTAGTATTGGTTATGGGTCTGAAGAAGTATCTAAAAGGGTAAAATTTAGATATTGCACCTTGAAATATTATAGAGAATCACGAAAAAACTACGCATCTTGTCAGAAAAAAGAAAAAACACTGCCAAGGAATTTGAAAGTAATAAGGTGTTTCCCAGCTATATCAAGAGCAAGGACATAAGCTCTTGTACCATATTTAAGGCTAAGTAAGAATGGTACCGTATGAACCAACGAAGTCCTTGTTTGATCCATAACAACTATATCTAGCATATTTACAAATTGATCATATCGTATCAAATAGCTTATACTCGGTTTCAAGTTTGAATAGCTCTTGCCAACCAAATGACAATTTAAATAAACTGCTTCACAAAAACCTATTCTGATCTTTTTACTTCAAAATTTGAGCAGTATTTTGCAGGTGAATAACATAAACATAGAGGCAATAGCCACACAATCTACATGATGTTGAAGATAGACTTGAACCTCTAACTACTCATATTTAAATAAAATTTGATAAGCATGTGCTAGGCATAAGCCACATGTATGTGAGCTTAAGACCATAAAGAAACTATACAACGCATATTTTGTGCTGAAAAATACCAAATAATCAAAGAATTCACTCGGAAAATGAACCAAATTAATATGCTTATGATGTATATGCTCAACTAAAGTCTCTGGCACTGATCCCCTAACTCCCCCCCCCCCCCCCCCCAACTCCCCGCATGCTTATTGAACTAAATTTTGGTCATCCATAAAGACTATATTAGGAAAACTAAAAAAATGCCCAGAAGCCATACAGAATCAACCAACAACGAAGGGATGGCATAAAATAACATCATGAAAAATCAAAATAAAGATAGAAATGCTAAATATAAAGGTGACCAAAGTTGGTGCAACTCAAAGACAAAAGCACATATATGTGCCACAGGATTCAGAAACTTAAGATAATAAATAAAAGCCACTAAAGATTAATGTTAGTTGCAGCAAACATCAACAGCCATATAACTGTATGTATACTTGATGAAATAACAAAAAAGCTATAAAACTAAGGAGAGTCCCATGACTACAAATCAGCAAATATGTCGCTTCACTTCCTGAAAACACCATGTGCATGTCAACACGTGATCAAGTTTTAGGTATCATCTAAGCGGAACAAGAAGCAAAAATACATCACATCCAACTTTTAAAGGAAGAAGCTAGTTTAAATTAAGGCATCTCTGACATGTAATCTGATAACAAAAGCATACAATGGAATCTTGCATCATGGCCCATTATTGCTTCACACAATTGCATGCCTGCCTTGTAAATTATTGGCAATCCCCCTCCCCAATCAAAAAAAAAAGAAAAAAAGAAAAAAAAAATACTTCCAAGACCAAAATGAGGAATATATGGGCATGCTTAGTTTGTTAAAATACATTCAGTGATTGAAAATGAAAGTAGTTTTTTTTTTAAACATATAATTCTAAAATGGCAAAAAACTGAAAATGATTTAAAAATGTTTGAGATAGATTTGACTATATTTTAACAAAATCACCTTGCCTACTATTGAATCTACACGGATTCCAAAGTCATTCCATCTTTTTATTTCTGGAATCCATAAACTGAGTGGATATAGGTGGGGGATGTGGCTTGGCTCGGCTGCATTCAAATGTAGCTAAGTCTACGTCAAGATGATTTCACCATTTTCCGTCAAAGCAAAGAATGGAATAGAAAACAAAAACTAGACAACTTAAAAACACAGAAGAGAACAGTATCACTTTATACGTTTGTTTGTTTTTTTCATCTCTCATTTTCAAACAATAGCTTTTGTTCTCACTTCTCAGATGCATTTTCTAGAAATCGGAAAACAAAAGATGAAAACTGTTTTCAGAAAATTAAACAGATATTTTTGAAAATTAAAACACACCCAAATACCATTTAATCATTGATTGTTTTGTCCAAAACCAGCAATGACGACAGCATGAGTTTCATCTAAACAATACGGTTACATAAGCATGAGGAAGGAAACCACCACCTATCCCTTAGAGGGCCTAAAGATCTTCCTCCTTTGACCTGGATGGGCCAATTGAGAATTTGGAATTTTAACCCTTTAACTAAGGTAGTGTTTGATAGAAAAAATATTATCCATGGATAAGTGTACGGGATAGAGTTTGTCCCCTGCCTATCCCTAGGGATATCCTTGGCTATCCCATTGATCATATCAAATGCAAAAATGTAAATCCATAGGATAACTTTTTTTTACTCTTATTTGGAGGGATAACCAGCTATTCCTGCATTTTCTAGGGAATAAATTGAGGGGATATCACATGGTTAACCATAGATTATCCCTTTGGTTAATTTTATTCCCAGCTATCCCTTATAGTTATGGCTTTTGGGAATAAGAGGGGATATCCCCTTGATATCCCCTCTTATCCGATATCCCCTCTTATCCCCTATTTCAAACACTACCTAAGTGATGATATTAATTCTTTTCGCCATCCTTTGATATTTACATGCGTGAAGTTACCACACAAAAATATTTCAAAAATTATCATGGTGAGCATAAATATGCTCACAGTTTCTCAAAATCATATCCATCAAAATTACTTCATAGATCTTAAAAAGATGATATGAATGATGGCAGCAACCAAGAAAAGCTAAATCTCGCATAGCCAAACATCATTCAGGATAAAATAGAACCACAAATACACCGCAAACGCAGAGAAAAAGAGGCTCAGACCCTAAAAAATCGAGAATTTGAGACCAACACCAGAAACAACAACGGGGACAAAGCCCCAAACCCTAGAAAATCCGAACGCTAAACATCGAACTAAACATTCGAAAACTCATCGGAGAAGCGAAGAGGAATCGGGGTCTTACCTTTTGCGAGGAGAATCCGCCTGCCAGGAAACGAAAGAAGAAGAAAACCCGAAGCATTAAGATACCGGACGAGACGATAAAATCGAAGGGATACGAAAAAAAAAAAAGGGATCGGGGAGCAAGAGGAATACCATTTCGGAATGGAAGCGATGAAACCCTAGAAAGCGAAAGTCTCTGTGCTAGGGTTTTTCTCTCCTTTTCTTTTCCCCTTTGAACCGAAAGTGGCCTGCTGCGCCTTATATAGATGGCGCTTAGATATGTGTATTTTTTATATATATAGTAGATACGTGTATGATATAACTCGCCATCTTAGGACGTGAACATAGAAATTTCTATGCGGGGTGGTTACAAAACTGTGCCACGCCAAGTCTTTAATTCCGTGCAACCTAGCATGCAACCTTCCCAATGGCGAGTTATATTATATATATATACATATATATATATATATGCACGGATGATTATCGATCTAGAATGAGTTAAATTTAATATATCAAATATAAAATTAAAAAAAAAAGATAAAGAAGCAAGAATCATCCTTCTTTTAACTTTAAAAAATAGAGTAATAATCATACTGACAATAATTCAATCCATCGCTGAGTTGGTTTTCTAGTAGATATGTCTAATCTGAGCACAATAAACTTTCTAAAGAGTAGAACGAATGTTGCCAATCAAAAAGATGGAAGGAAGTGATCGTTAAATTTTTTAACGAATAATAGTAATAGAATCCCCTACGCACTTGCTAATGACTTTTTAAAAGTTGCTACTAAGAGAAAAAACACTAGCAGTGATTAATCAAAAATCTACTAACAAGTTTATGATCCACTTAGCATTAGTAATTATTTTGTGGTAAAAGAATTATTCTTATCTTGAAAGAAAAAGAAAGCACCTTGTATATGAAACTAAGCTTAATCCCATAGGCAAATTAAGAAGTTAAGAAATTTTGATATTCTAATGCCCTCCTCCATGGCAAAAAAAATCCGTATATTTAATATGATGAGACCAAGCATGATGCAAAATTAAATAATTTATCATCGATATATTGTTAAAATGATATATAGTTAGGCTATAATTTATTAATCAACTCGCTTAGAGCAATCTCCTTGATTCATGAGATGGATAACTTTTATATCTGCTATTATTTTTCTTATGATTTATAAAATTATAAATATAAGTTATTTTAAGTTAATTTTAAATTCATTGTATCTTTGTTATGGTAGCAGGGAATGTAAAGTATATTTTACACGTCCATGATAATATTTAATAGTATATTTTTTGATTTTTTTTTAATCATGATCAATTTTGATCCAGTGAGAATGTAAATCATGTTTCTAATTGCATCAATAAAATTGTCAATATCAAATTTTAATCAATTTATAACTATATTCCTTCAATTAGGTCTAATAAGAATGAAAATCATGTTTTTAACTTCATCAAATAAGTTGCTGAAATTAATTTCTTTATCCATGTATAATTGTGTCCTTTCGTCTAAGTCAAATAAGAATTATGTGAAACATATTTTTAACTGCACATGGAATAGCTTGCTCCGTGTAATTATATTCTTCAATCAGAACCATTAACAAACCACAATCAAATTCATATATTTGTATGGATTTTCGATCAACTGAGTATCAAATATTGCACATCATTATTTCTAATTATTTTATTCTTTTATATCACTTTCAAGTCTTCACATAATTTACAATATGATAAACTGTTTTTAATTATAGATATAATTTTACCATTCTATAAATATATTTAAAGGGATAAACATGATAAACTATTGCGAAAATCCCTACCACCGTAATAAAAAGATTTTGTATGATGCTTCCTCTTAAGCATGATTATAAGAGTATGATGCTTCCTCTTAAGCATAATTACAAGAGTCTAGTATAAATCTTCATCATTAAACGGGTGCAATTTAGAACCCCCTCCTCAAGGTTTGTCAAAATTAATTTTGATTGGAGTGTTCATGGCAGATTTGCTAGATCAGATTATGTCATTCAGAGATATGATGGAGCTCTGCTGTCTGCTGATGGATCTAGTTTCCTGGATTCCTCAGTGCCGCTTGCGGAGCTTTACGCTGCTTAGGCAGGGTTTCCGATGCTATTCGCAGTCTTGGAGCCCGTCGTATCATCATTGAGGAGATGCCCTCACCGTGATTCGATGGCTTCGTTCGGATCATTGTAACCAAGTGCCAATCAATCATTTGATCTTAAATATTCGATTTCTCCTCTAGAGGGTTGATATCATCTAGATCTGTCATACATACAGGGAAGCCAATCTGTGGCTGATTGGATCGCCGCTAGGATGGCCGACCATTTTGGATTTTGGCAATGACAGCCCGGAGACCGTTGTCCTCCTATCCTTACCTAACTTTGTATTCTGATAGATTGGGCTTGAGTCACCCTAGGTTGGTATGTCATCCGACTGTACCAAAAAAAAAAACTTGGTGTCATGGAAATTAAATGGACAACTGATTTTTCAATCATGGTTTATTTTTTACCACAATTGATATTCTTTGAGACACTCATTTTTATTTTATTTATTTTTCCTGAAGGTATTTTCATGACAGTTCTTATCTCACCCCAATTTGAATGCATTAGGAACATGGTCTACTGATGTGTTGGCTTATCAAGATAGATTTGGGTCTTCGGAAGCCAAATTAACAACATGCCATTTGATTTGCAAAAGGAAACATACCTCGAAGAAGAAGAATCTTTTATATGCGGCATTTGAACTCTCGTGTCGGAATCTTTTATATAAATAAATCTACATGCTTTTTATATGCGGCATTCCTTCCCTCATGTTTGGAATAGTCAAAAAGAAGTAGTCTCGGCAGTTCAATCGCCGGGTGCAGTTCAAAAACGATAGTCGCGTTTTCGTGTCATGTTTGAGCTAGACTCGTCACACGGCTTGCCGATACTAGTGCAAATTTGCGTAGATGGTTTTTTCCTTTGCGTCCGAGTCCCTTGTTGATGAACCCCATTTTTCATTCTTTCTCACCCCCAACACACGCCCTGGTCCAATACTTGCCAACAATATCTTAAACCCCAACAACCATTTGCCTCCCGTTGCATGGAAGGGAAGAGAGGAAAGAGAAGAAAGTGGATATTACTCCTCAGATTCAATGGTTTTAACATTTAATCCTCATATACCATGAAACATTTAAGTAGTGTTTGATAGAAAAAATATTATCCATAAATAAGTATACAGGATAAAGTTTACCTTCTGGCTATCCCTAGGGATATTCCTTGGCTATCCCATTGATCATATCTAGAGAACCTAGGAACAACTAAAGTTATATCCCCTGAACTTATTCCCTAGAGAACCTAGGAACAACTAAAGTTATATCCCCTGAACTTATTCCCTATGGAACCCAGGAACAACTAAAGTTATCCCTTGATGGCAGACTTTTAATTTTAAAAAGATGCTATTCCTTTAGCTATCCCTTGAATAAATGCTATCCTGTACATTTATTCATGGATAGCTTTTGGGCTTTCAAACACTACCTAAGGGATAGCTGAGAATAAAGTTAACCAAAGGAATAATCCATGGTTAACCATGGGTTATTCCCTTAATTTATTTCTTAGAAAATGCAGGAATAGCTAGTTATCCCTCCAAACAAAAGTAAAAAAAAAAAAAGTTATCCTATGGATTTACCTTTCTGCATTTGATATGATCAATGAGATAGCCAAGGGATATCCTTAGGGATAGCTAGAGAATAAACTCTATCCCGTACACTTATCCATGGATAATATTTTTTC